>MU225620.1:653880-671450 GCA_018584345.1 Thuja plicata | reverse complement strand
TAGAGGAAGAGAAGACCTTTGATTGGCCCACCGTCAAAGAAGTAAACAGATGGGAGGCAAAGCTTAAAGGATGAGAGAAATATAGTTGAGCCACAAAAGACAAATTTTGTTTAGGCTTTGTAGATAATTGCCACCCGTGTTTGGTTGCTAAACTTTGTTTCTAACTCATTGTAAAGTTGTTGCAAGATTTTTTTTAATCTTTCCCAGTATGTCGGTAGCTTGTTGCATCCTTATGCTATAAAAGGATGCCAAGACTACTGGGAAAAAGATGGTCATTTTTAGGTCTGAAAATAATACTAAGTCAATTGTAAATTTTGGTCTGGAGAACCAATATATATGGTCTTTTGAGAGAAATCTCTATGAATGTACTAATTGATGATGACTTTTCAATAAAATCCAGTTCATAGTTTCTGAAGCATTTAATGGATTCTCTATCTTCATTTTAGCATTCTGAGTTTTGTTTAAATTGAATATTCTAGGAATATCTTCAGTTTATATATCTGTCAGGCAGATTATGAAATACTTCTAGGGTTCTTTCAAGGAGAGAATATACTTTAGGGATATTTCAGCAAAGTTCAGGGTAGTAAATGAATTTGATGGATTAATTTGGTTAAATGTACTGAGGTATATATATAAGGTATATCTATGTTTGTGTCAGATTCTGTAATTTCCTTAAGTTGTTTTCCTCAATCAGGATGTTTAAAACCATTTATATATGACTCCATGCCCTAAGATTGAGCACTGGTCTATTTTTGTTCAATAAAATGACTATCATCATTTAAATCAAATCTTTACTTTCAGTTTGGTCTATTTTAGTAAAAGTTATAGTGATCATTCCCTGTAATTCCACCAATAGCAAACTAGAATAATTTAGTGATTTCATTATTCTAAGTTATCAAGGGTATTCCCGCCCGAGTTTGTGGAGCTCAAAGTGCAAGAGGTTTCAAAACCTTGTTTCTGATATTCTACTCTATGCTGGGTCAATGTTAGGGATAAATAGAGTGAACCCTCTGAGGGGTATTTTTATGATAGAAATAAAAGGGAACAACAGGATGCACAAAGGATCTTGAAGGAAGATCACACCACCATGATGGCTAGATCTAGGGTTTGAATGATGAATCTTGAATGTTTGCACCTAATCCCTTCGAAGGCTTGAAATCTTGAATCCTTGATCTTCAATGGAGAAATTAAATTCTTGAGAAGAAGACTTGAACACCTTGAAAGCTTGGAAATATGTAGGAGAATGGATGCTTGAACTTCTTGCTTCTTGACAAAATCTTGATTAGAGCATTTTGCACTTAGAAGGCTTAGAGAAAATGAGAGGAGAAGGCTTCCTTTTATATGAAAATAGGGCACAATATTTTAAGGAGGCCGACATAGGATAATTAAATTCCAATTAGACCCATGCCCCTAGAAAAGGACCTATATTAAATATAATTTAGGAATCAACACTTCAGAACCTGAAACAACCGACTAGAAAGCGGGAAAACTAAATTTTTGATGACCCTCGACAACCGACAAGCTTCCTTTTTTGAAAGGGGGACCCTAGTCAGGGTAAAGGTCAACCATGACCTAGGTCAGGGTCAAGGTCAACCTTGACCTATGTCAAGGCTGAGGTTGACCTTGACCCAGAGGGTCAGAACCCCTAGAAAATATGCTAGGTGGGGTAGGAGGTGCCCGGAGAGGCCCAGTCAGGGTCCTGAACAGGCACAGAAGCATGAGGTGATACAAAAATGGGAGGATGATATGATGGAAGTAAAAAATGTCCCCTAAGGATGGATAAATTCTCTTAACATTGAATTTCTTCCATTTTAAGATGATACATTAAGCCCCCACTTTAGCGGGAGTACAAAAATCAAATGTGCTCACGGTAAAGTTAGAGGAAAAGGATCCCAGTAGATTGCAATGAGATAGAATATCACTTACTCAGGGATATGAGCTCCCAAACCAAGGATTCTAACTCAACATACATACATAAAGATATGAAAATAAAGAGCAATCAATCATAGAAAACATACATGACCACATAAGTAAGACAAGAACAACACCATAGATAACATAGCTTCGTGATCTAATCCTACTAGCATGAAAGTGAAAGAGAGAAGAGAAAGTGATTACCTCACCTAGTAAGATGCCCACCTTAGTATGAATCACCATGGAGGGAGAGCCCAATAAGTTCACCCAAAAATTGTGCTTGTAATTGTAAATGTGTCTTCTAACAACTTTTGAAAATACCCATAGATCAACATTTTTGTATCACTATGGAATATAAAATGTGTGTCCATTCAAGATTTAGCAACTTATGTGTGTTACCTTTCAAGGATTTAGCATATTGTAAAAATAAAAAGGGTGCATATCTCTTCAGGATTTAACAACTTATGTGTGTTACATTCCAAGCATTTAGCAAACATAAAAGTAAAAATGCATGTCTCTTCAGGATTTAGCAACTTGTGTGCATTACCTTCCAAGGATTTAGCAAACATAAAAGTAAAAATGTGTGTCTCTTAAAGATTTAGAAACTTGTGTGTGTTACCTTCCAAGGATTTAGCAAACATAAAAGTAAAAATGCGTGTCTCTTCAGGATTTAGCAACTTGTGTGTGTTACCTTCCAAGGATTTAGCATGCTACAAAATGTGAATAAATGTAAATTATAGTACAAGGGAGACCCTATATATGCCCCCCTCCTTATCATGGCTACCCACTTGGTACGATAAGGAAGAGGAAGAGGATACCTACTTCACCAGGTAAAGAGATATCTAGCTAAACAACAATGTATACCATATTCTTAGCGAAGAGTCTTGACCCTTACATTTAAGAAAATAGATAATCGTGAAATGGATATGTCACTTATGGAAAAGGGATCCTCAAAGAGGAAGAGAGGAGTGCTTAGGATAAAATGTCATCTTTGAAAAGAAAGAGGGACCCAAGATTCAACCATCAAGCTCCTTACAATAAATAGGATGAGGAATCTTGGAATGAAGGATAACAAACTCTAACCAAAAAGCAAGGGCAAGAGTTTATAAAGAACATAATTTTGCAAAATAAAGAGGAGGTAATGACCTAGGACAATCACCTCTCAAATAAGGGGATATCAATGTTCAAAACATAGATCTTTATAAGGAAAATAATGTTTGCAACATAAACAAATGCCACTAAGCTAAGGAAAGTAGATCCTTAGATAGAGGTAGAAGGAGGAAATACCTTGCCCCCCAGGGATGATGACAAGGGATATATCAAATTATATCAACGTTATAAAAATAAAAGATATCCCTACAAAATAGATGTCCTAGAGAGAATATCATGAGTGTAGGAAGTTATAAGGATAGAATGCAGAAAGAATAACAAATTATACTCAAAACAACATTCATGCTAGGAGGATAATGGATCCTATAAGACTGTAATAGAATACCTCTTGCTCCCCATTTTAAGAGACAAGAGGGAAAAAAAACATAGTCTAACTTGTAGAGGAATGAGGGGAATGCCCTATGTCAAAATTATGAAGAAATTGTAATACTACTCGGGAATAAGATATAATTCCACGAGAAGCTCTATCTCTAACATATAATTTGAAATGAACACAATCAGCAAGTAAATGTTTATTACTATTGTGGAAAGGACATTTGTACTTATGTAAAGCATTTCTCAAAATAGGTTTAAAGTTTTCTTTCTTGGAATTCATTAACTAGACATATACTTTCTTAGCCACATCTTGAGGAGTATCAGGATGATCTAAGGTAGGTGTTGGAAGAAGAATATCAAGAGGAGGATGATAGTTAATATCAGCCACATGAAATTGAAAAGATAAATAAATTTTACCGTGTATCTCATGTTTAGGAGATACACTAATCAGGTTTTTAATGCCATGTTCATTAACACCAAGCCCTAAACCCTTAGAACCTTGTTTATCCACCATAGTGTATCTTGTAGTATACCTATTTGGCATAGCATCTATGGGAGGTGATTGATTATGATGATTATGAGAGAATATTGTATAAGGTGGAACAATTGTTTTAGGAGAAGTTGCTTTGGATTTTCCTTTATTATCATCATCGATAGGATAAGGAGAAGGTAAATCTAGAAATTATTGCACATCCTCATCTTGTACCATAGTTTGAGCCTTAACAAAAGTATGAGAAGAACTAGGGATGGAAGATGGAAGAATAGGAGTGGGATTATTAGAAATGATTGGATTAGGAAGGTTAAGATTAGGATTAGGAAGATTAGGAAGATTAGGTAATGGATTATCATCTACCAAATTCTTCACATAATCTAAAAGAATAATAAGTTCACTACACAAATCCTTAATTAAAGTTTTGAAAGTAGGGAGACTAGTATTGGCCAATCTTAAAATAGCATAAGAAAGTGAAACATGAAGATTAACAAACATGATAAAATGAATGATACTCTTATAGACATCATAGGTACTATAAAGAGATGCTAAAAGAAGCATAATGAGAAAAATAGCCATACACCAAAAGAATTTCATGATGAAAATGAAAGAAGTGTTTGTGTATTTAGAAATGCAAATTGTAATCTAAGATGTAAATCTAACACCAAAGAGAAGGATTTGTATATCGTGGGTTCACCAAAATGTAAAGGGGGAAATCATGTGTGTGTGTGGGTTACCAAAATGTAAGATATAAAATTGGTATAAGGAGGTTTGATTGTTAATTGTTGTTTGATTTGCTTAGAGTTTATTGATTTCCTTAACCTAACTTTATATTTAATTGAATTGTATTGATTGTATATTGTGATTGTGATTGTTATTAGGGAGAAGATAAGATGCTCCTCTTTTATTCCCAAATGCACAAATGGGAGATCCAATTTGATCAACCCCAAGGAAGGGCTAATACACAAACAAATCAACTATTTGGAAAGGAGAATAACAAGAGGGGAATCTTAAATTCTATTAATTATATGTATAGATGTGATATATGATAGTAATTGAAGAAGTAGTAGAAATGCACTAACCTTGAAATATTGCAGATCAAAGAATGTTATTTTCTGATGTTTGTAGACCATTTCTGGAAAAACTGACAATTGATCCCGAACTGGAATGTAGAGATGAACAAAACCCAGAAATATTTTTATGTTTCGATGTCATCTTATGAAAAAGGTCGACCTTGACCAACAAATGTCAACCCTAACACAATAATGTTGACCCTAACTTGCACAGGTTTGACAGAAAATCTGTTCACGCCGTCTGAAAGAAAGCTGAAAAGGGTATCCAGATCTAGTCTCAAATCTGTTGTTTTGTACCTATACCTAGAATAAAAAGGGGATTGTTTATTGTGGGGGAGGGGTTTGACTTAGTCAAACCCTAATTTAGGAATTAACCTTGAATCAATAAAGTACAGAATGCTAGCAAGTAGTAGAATTGAATCTAACAATGAAGCTATGATATTCAATAGATATGTAATTGAAATTGAAATGTATGCAAGTATGTAAGTATGAAAGCAATGGACTTTAGAAACCATAAACCTCCATGATTGTATGCTTTAAATCCACTTTGAAGAGATGATAAAATATTCTTGAGGATGCACAAAGGATCTTGAAGGAAGATCACACCACCATGATGGCTAGATCTAGGGTTTGAATGATGAATCTTGAATGTTTGCACCTAATCCCTTGAAAGGCTTGAAAGCTTGAATCCTTGATCTTCAATAGAGAAATTGAATGCTTGAGAAGAATACTTGAACACATTGAAAGCTTGGAAATATGTAGGACAATAGATGCTTGAACTTCTTACTTCTTGACAAAATCTTGATTAGAGCTTTTTGCACTTAGAAGGCTTAGAGAAAATGAGAGGAGAAGGCTTCCTTTTATATGAAATTAGGGAAAAATATTCTAATGAGGCCAAAATAGGATAATTCAATTCCAATTAGACCCATGCCACTAGAAAAGGACCTATATTAAATATAATTTAGGATTTAACGCTTTAGAACCCAAAATAGCCAACCTGAAAGTGGGAAAACTGAATTTTTGATGACCCCCGGTAGCCAACAAGCATCCTATTTTGAAAGGGGGAACCTAGTTAGGGTCGAGGTCAACCAAAACCTAGGTTAAGATCAAGTTCAACCTTGACCCAGGGGGTCAGAACCCCTGGAAAATATGCCAGGTGGGGTAGGAGGTGCCCAGAGAGGCCCAGTTAGGGTCCTGAACAAGAACAGAAGCATGAGATGATGCCAAAACCCAAGGATGATATAATGGAGGTAAAAAATGTCCCCTAAGGAGGTATAAACTTTGTTAACATGGAATTTCTTCCATTTAAAGATGATACACTATCAAAGAAGGGGATATGAAGGAATCCATTGCTCCTGAGTCAAAAAGAATATAAATGGTTTTACGCTTTAACGAACCTAAAGTATCTATGATAGTGTTCTTGTGATCAGATTGTATATGCTCTACTATATAAAACACCTTGTGAAATTGACCAACATCCCCCACATTTGGTTTTGAAACTACCTGATTCTGATTAGTGAGATTTGTGCACTGAGGGAAACAAATTGCAATATGTCCTTGTTGTCCACAAGAATAACACCTATTGTTTCTTCCAAAGTTCTTTGCAAGAGGAGCACTAGAATGTTGATAACCTCTTCTATTGAAATTCTGATAATTTTAGGATTGTGGAGGAGGAAACATTTTTTGTGCTAAAAAATTGTTACATTTCTGAGGTTGTTGAAACTTTCCATTACCTTGGTTGTTATTCTAAAATTTCTTCTTATGAAATTTTTTTCCTCCTTTGAAAGATGAATGTTGGTTCTTGGAATTAGAATTTCCTTGATCAAAGTTTCCTTTAGAACCAGACCCAGCATTGAAGGTTTGACCACTAGAATAGCCACCTTTTCCTTTCACCTTTCTTTCTACTAGGTATGCCTTAGTAATGGCATCTCAGAGATTCTTAGGTTCCAAGACTGCTATGTCCCCCGATATTTGGTCATTCAAACCTCTAATGAAGTGTTGGACAAGAATGGGTCTCTAATCTCTATAGCCTAAGAAAGGCTTAATTTCATAAAATCTTCTTTCATATTCTTCCACCGTCATGTTCTCTTGCTTAAGGTGGTGAAATTCTTCTGCCCTTCCCTGCCTCTAATGATCAGACATGAATCGATACTTAAAACTTTCTAGGAATAATTCCCAAGAAATAGTGTTAATGGTGACTTGGATTTTGTCTTCTTTCTTACACCACCAAGTAGACACAAATTTTCTTAGATTCATAATAGCGCATCTAGCCTTGACATTACTGCTAAAAGGGTGCATACAAAAACACCTGTCAAGGTCAAACAACCAAGTTTCTTCGGCAGATCCCCCTTTGTTGGCATAAAAAAGGGGTACCTTAACCTTGAGTAAGTTTCTCATGTGAGAAGTATCCCTGTCCTCAAATTCTTTCATATCTTGCCTTCTCCTAGGGCTTGTATCCCTTTCTTGGTCTTGTTGACAAGCTTGATTTACTTCAAAATTAACTCTATTTTCAAGGTTGTTGAGTCTATGCAAGAGTTGTTGCATCAGTTGCCTTAGTTGGGCTCCTTTCGAGTCATTACCCTGAATCTCATTTCTATTATTTCTTGATTACATTCTCCTTCATATTCCCTATGGTAACTCTCTAGGATATATCTCAAGGAAGACTCTTGAACTCTATCCTTAGCTCTCGCGCAGGTAATGGGAGGTATCTTGGAAGAGTGGTGCAACATAAGTTTTAGGTTCAAGCTTAAAAGGAGTATTCAATGTGTTGAAAATTTTTGAATTTTAAACATAAATAGACCCTAAGCTCCTATTGTAGAAACTATGGCTCTAATATGAAATGTAATGTACCCGCCAGGGAACCCATAAGGAGTTAGGTCTTTAATCCAAAAATTTTAACTAACAATTATTTTTTTAAACATCACATCATTTATTATATTTACATGTACATTCCTTAAGGTTCCCTTAATGAAATCATTTACCAACATATTTGCATTACTATTCAAATTTAATTCCATTTCTTTACTTTTACTTATACATTTCCAAATTTAGGAGAGAGTGTAAGAAAGTGATATTTCAATTATAACTATATCGCTTACTCCCTAAATCATTATCATTTATCTTTCCTACACATTGTATAACTACCCTTTTACAACTTACATATAAATTTTTACATAAGAAGCATTTCTTTTCTTCTCAACATAGGAGAGATAGAGAAGATAATTCAACATTACACTTTTCATTACAACTTTGAGCTTTCAAATAATATCCCTTGAAATAAACCCTTAGAACTATCCCACCCTGATTACATTGCTTTACTTTTTCCAATACAATTTCTAGTAATGAATCCAATTACAATAATAAGTACATGAATGGCCCAAAGGATTTACAAATATATCTTTAAATCCCCATTTTCAATAATACAAGATACAAAATAGAAAGATCTTTATCACTGCATGAAAACGGAAGCATCCAGGTCACGAACCATGAACAACACCTTGAAAGAAATTTTCCACCTAGCCATGTGAAACTAGTGAAGTTTCACCCCCTGTGCTATGAGATAGAACCAAGATACTCATAAGGCCCTAAGCAATCTAAGGCTTCACAAAACAATAACTTAAACAAATACTAGACAACAAAATATCACTTAACTATACACAAGGGTTAGGATTCTAGCATATCCTCTAAGTGAGTGTCATCACATATCTTGTTTATTGGGATCCTTGCTGGCAACCATGTAACCCTGGTCCCCCCTTTATGAATAGGGATCCATCAAAGTAGTTACCCATGGTCCCAATACTCCAACATGACTACGTGGGCATTATTATGTGTCTTTCATTATCTTTTGAATCCCCCCTCCCAAGTTAATTTTAAGGTTATCACTTGATTACAAACTCACCCATAGGATCCTGTGGCAACAAATTTGCGTCCCAAAACCTATGGTGAGCCACTCCCCTAGGGTATTTAGTCCCCTACCAAAAACATGAAAAAATAATTCCAATAATTCAAATGCTTTATTTCATAGGTTTAGGAAACTCTCTTGTGTACTCAGACCACTAGGATGATCCCGAACCTTAACAATAAACTACATAAGAATAGAAAAAGGATGTCACATACTCAAGATACCTTAAGTACAAAATTATGATTAAATTCAAGAAATAAAATAAAAATTTAGAGAGGTACAAAGATGCAGATAGAGAACATGATATAGGTTGGAAGATACAGACCAATCCCCAACCCAAACAATTACCCAACACAGAAATACATGACTCCAAAGTTTCTAGAATAGGTCCAAATAGAGCATAAAAGTAATATAAACTAATAAATATTGATGGGGAAAAGATTGTACTATAAAATAATGAACATGTAGGGACCTATGAATCAAGGGAGAAGACTAAGTAATCTTGTCTTAGAAAGGTAGCAAGATATTACATATTTAAGTGTTGATGAATCTGCTCTTGTAGGTTGGTTGCAAGAGGGATATAGACAAAGAGAGGAGTAAAATTTATTTTAAGATATTCCCTATTGGTTTCAACCATATGGGACCCTTTAACTATGTGATTTTAGGGACTATTTCTAGAAACATATGTATGACTATCATAAACATACAGTCTCAGTGTGGTGAGCATAATTTTTTTTTGAACAATTAGATCTTCCTAATTTTCATATATGTTGGCTAAAACCTAATTAAACATATTTGCACTAGAGATATTTTGATAATAATTTTGGGTTGAAAAGTTATTTACAACTGAGTATGGGTATAGGAAAATAAATCAAAACATTTTATCTGTTTGCAATTAACACATTTGTTTTTAATTATCATCCTAATTTGAAACCATTCCACAATAGAAACTTTGCAGATATTATGAAATTATAAATACTTAAGAACACACACACACATACATATATACATTTTTACATACAATAAGATGATTTCCATGGTTCAACACCCTACCTGGAGTCCTGTGGAGAAACTTCAAAAAAACTTGAGCACACCTCTACAAGTCCTCCAAACCTTGAGTGAGATGGTTTCCTCCTAGATGAAGTCTCCTCTGGAAAACCAATCCTCTCCTCCTTCCTTAGAAAACTCTCAACGAACTGCTAGAAAGATGGTAAATCACACCCACACAGAGACAAATTCTCATAAATGACTTCTCGATTTAATATTGCAAGAATCACCCAATTTTCCTCCAAAAACTTCCAATCCCCAATCTCCAAAAAAAAAAAAATTATCCCCCAACTATATGGTTGGAGGAGTTGCTTTACAGGAAGCAACTTCTCCAACTTCCATTGTTGGTTGAAATATTTAACCAAAACTTCCCATAATCAATAATAAATTTTTTAATTATTTTAATTAAAATACCCTTCAAAAAAACCCTATAACAAACATAATAGACATAACGCTCTCAAGGAAAACACATAGCACATTTGGAATCAAACTAGCCTAACTTTTAGGAGGTCTCGAGTTCAACTCCCCCTAGATAGCTATTTTTACCAAAAAGAGCTATTTTGATTATCCCTTATTATTATTTAACTTTTATTTAATATACTTCATTTAATACACTTTATCTAATCATTAAAATACCATTTACATAGGCAATTAGAAACACACATATAATATTATTTATATATGTACAGGTATATGCATGTGCACCCACATATACACATACCTATATAACATACACTTAATAATAATACAAATACACTTCATACCAAAATACAACCACCATCATAAATCATAAGACAACATCAAAAAATAACCCATAAGACAACATCATAAAACTGTATTCACATTCCCCAACTAGGGTAACCTCCTAATAGAAATCTAACTCCAAGGACTTGAGAGTAGCTTGGTAATATCTCTACACAACAATAGTTTGAGGATTTTGAAGACACACTCAAACCTATGTAGCCAGGTGGAAATGATGCCTAGTACCTACATCCTGCATCACCAACTGACATGCATATACATATATAAACAAACAATTGAAAACAAGGAGGGAGAGTGTGACATCATGTGGATGTCTCGTAGGAGTAACTACAACTTCCTCTCCTCATCCTACACTCACATTAACTAGTGTATACATCAAAACTTAACGGGGTTAGTAGGGTTAGATCCATATAAATATATAAATCAGATATGAACATTTCACAATTAGTTCATTAGTTTATTTCAAATTATTTAATATCTCATAATAAACTGTATTAGCCAATAAATATGAAATCAAATATCCCATCATGAAACAACATATTCCAAACATACAATCCAAAGTATCAAACTAATAATCCTATCAATCAAAAATAGGTAGATACTAGGGTGGGCATTACAGTAGTAGTGTAGTTTTGTGGGTCTCATCCCCACCATAGTTTTCACCTTCTAACATGGTTTTTCTGCAATACCAAAATACTAGTGTCATGAATACTTAAATTTAATGAGTACTAAAATTCTAATGCTTTCATTCAACAGTTTGAAAATAATATTGTTCCTAAGATTTCTTTAACTAATTTAATGCATTTTAAACAAGGCATTAAAGAAAAAGTGACTAATTTCACTATTATATTTAAGCAATTTCATGCTCATATTTCTTGTAATGTGTCTTATGTGTATATTCAACACATTTTTATTGCTAATGTTTTAAAAAAAAAACATATTAGAGATAAGCTATTAATTTTATAATTATCCTCTTCTACTCAACTATATGCATTGCTTCATAATTATTAACTTCAAGTGAGTAAATTTTAGAGAATGACTCCTATGACTCTAGTTTATAAGAGTGATGTTGCATCAAATCATTTTGATAAGTTAAAAAAAAAAGGCTTCATCAAGATTAAAAAAAAAATTCATCAAACAACATTGATGCACAAGGGGTAGCAACATCCAAAGGTGTGGCTCTTTTTCTATATTATTTTAATCATTCTGATAATTTTGTACCTCTTTCATAATCTTTTCATAATATTATGATGATTTTGATTAGTACTAATTTTGCAACACTATTTCCCATTAAGCCATTTGATCCTTCCAAAAAATAGAAAAAAAAACATTGATTATAAAGTCTTTTTCCAATATCATCATTAACCTGGCCATGATACTAAGACGTATTTCTATTTTAACTCTATTGTTAAAGACCTTGTTGATTCTAATGTTATATCTGTTGAGGGTGTTATGACCAAGGAAAATTTATGTTCAAAACATTTAAATGCATACCAATCCTTTATACCCAGTCATTCAATCAATACCATAGATTTTATTCCTTCTTTTCCTTATTCATCTACCGATCTTATTAACTCTGCTACCATTGTGAGATATGAGAGTGAGTGTATCAAAGAGAACAGTTTTCTCAACCTAGTTCATCAATCCCACCTAAACCTAAACCTAAACCCAACTTGAATATTTTCTTGGCACTAGATTTTATCCTAGTAAGACTATAGGGTAACCTAATAGTCCTCTTTATATAGATGCAAAAATTAATCATAAACTTATCATGGATTGTTTATAGATCTTACATGCATGGTTCTAATATCTTTAAAATAGACAAATAGTGTGATATTTGCATAAAACAATCTAATGTGATGATCAAAATATTCAATGCTTGCACTTATCCTACCCATGGTTCCATTACTTTTCCCAAAGAATTCGGTAATAAAATATTAGATGTCATCTTTTTTATCATCCCAACTTCCAATCAGTTTCAAGTTATACATATCCTTTCTTTTCTCACCTCCAAAAAAGCTATAGTCTCTCCTATCTTTAAGTGTTTAAAAGTTTTCCATCATGGATAAAATACCATAATTAACCATAGTCTCTATTAGCCTTTAGATACTCAAGGTATCAGAGCCCTAGGTTGTAACACTAGGGCATAATTTTTCCAAGTTTTATTGTAAACTTAAAACTATACTTAGTATATTAGATTAGTTTGCAACATATATGGTTACCACAGAGATACTACCAGAAGGCCTCAGGTCCATCAAATACAAATTTTCAGATCGAATGGAGGTGTGATAAGTTACTATGGTCTGTAAAGATTGTTGATATTTTGGTGACTGATCATGTAGTAGATGCTGATATTTTGGTGCTTTTTCGGGAAAGAGATTTGCTTTTTCGGGAAAAAGAAGACCGACATTGTAAAACCCTAAAATGGTCAATTTTAGAGGTTTCCCTAAAACACATGTTATAAGCGTTTGAGATGTGTAATGAATTGGAGTGTGGTGTATGTTTTTGTTGGATAATAAGAAAGGTTGGACGGCTGAGTAGGTGGACGTAGCCCAGGTTTTGGGTGAACCACATTAAATCTGTGTGTTATCGGCATTTAGTTTCTTTCTTCTATTGTTTCTGCGTATAACTGTTTATTGTTATATTGTTCCAGTTCTGTCAAACCCTAACAAAGATGTAGTGCAATTATAAATACTAGTTTGGGCTTACATCCTAGGCCTGTGTATCCCATTTTAATGGGTATCATGGCATCTTCCCAAACCAACTTGACTATAGATAAAGAGCATCAGTTTGGGACGTGACATTCATTTCACTCTTCAGTAAAGCCCACCTCTCCTTATTTCTCCTACTGGGTGTGCATACCCTACTATCCCTAGGTGCATTAATAGCATTAGTAATAGTGAGGGGCATTGAGGGATTGAGGAGTAGGCTCGACACACTTTAAGTGGGTTTTAATTCTAAGTGCATCACTAAAGTCATTATTGGAATGTCATATCAGTAGATCGCTCGAAAAGGACAACGAGAGGAGGAAGATCAACTTAATTATTAGTGGAGGGGTCAGAAGAAGGAATTCATTTGTATTGACTAGAGGTATTGAATCATCAAGAGGAGTCTTATATTCGGTCTTAGGAAACTAGCTTCATTTTCCATCTAGTAAACCATTCATCGAATGCAATTCCAGTGGAATGCTATTCTAAACTGCACTCTCTGCCTATCGCCTTTGTGTAAGTGCTATCTCAGAATACCCTACACTTCTTTAAAAGAACTTCTACATCAAAATGAAAGGTCGATTGATTCCCTACCTGTCACCCTTGGAAATGGCCACTGAATGCCACCTCTAGTGAGTGATCATTGTTCAGTTATGTCACCAGCAAACAAGCCTCACTATGCGGGGAACTCATTAGCTCAGAGCGGACCAATATAAGAAAGTGGTTCTAGCATTGTATGCAAGTAAATATTAAAACTAGATTAAAAGGAGGGTCTCCACTATATATAAAATTTATTGGGTAAGATCTTAAGAGTCATATAATTATGTACTTTTAAATCAACTAGTTATGCACAATTTTACGATAAATCCCCTTATTACAACACACTTTCATAGCACTAAAATTGTTTCATTCAATCCACTTGTTTCCAATAGAGACAAAGACATGGGAGATCTGGTATTATTTACTTTTGATTTAATAATATTATTTACATCCCAATCACTTTCTATAACTTAAGTGATATAAGGCATAAATTTACCTAGGTTGGTTAGGTTAGGGAATGGAAGTTCTTATAAATTAATTTGTTTATAATTTGTATACAATCTATCAATGGTTATGAATATAAATAAAATAATTGTTGTATTAAACTACCAATACTAAGGGTGTCCTACATTTATCCTAATGGTAAATCACTATTTAATTTCTTTACATTAAACTATCTTTGTGTACTATCATAGTTGGGTAGAGCTATTACGTTACCTCTAGCTCTAGGAACACACACACACACACACACACACACACACACACACACACACACATATATACATATATAATTTTAAAAAAAAATCACGTTTTCTAGTTAAAATTTTTGGGCATTACACTAGGGAACTTTGACCTCCACTTATTTTGGCCTTCCATGTCTTAACTAGTCAAACCTAGGAAATATAACTATTTTTATCCTATCAAAAATACAAAATTAAGAAGATTTGTGAACATATAAATTGTTCTCCTATAGTTCCATCTCCTTTTTCCATACCTAGACTTCTCCCTATTGTTGGGATAATGGAAATGGTGTGTACTGAGAGGGGAGGGGTGAATCAGTACCCTTGTAATTTTTTGATCAAATATTGTAAACATTGTGCTTCATTAACCGATTGAGTGGATTCACATATACCAAACATGTAGTATCAATGCTGAAATATAAATGCATGTAAGGTAAACAATACACATACATAAGATTAAGTAATCATGACACTAGTATTTTGGTATCACAGAAAACCCCTGTTAGAAGGTAAAAACTGTGGTGGGGATGAGACCCATGAAACTTCACTACTATAGAAATAAAGTTAGCCTGTTAAATATTTACAAAATGATCACTTCTAATGATCTTAGCTTTCTAGGAGTAATAATAATATTGATTAGATCTGCTTCATGTGAGGATTTTTCAACACAATCTATGTGTGCACTCGGTTAAGAGATTTACAATAAGACTGTTAAGTCTACTCTGTTAAGAGATTTAGGGTCTATTACAATTTATAGAGAGTAACAAGAAATTTGATCTGAAACATATACAATATCAATAGTGCTGATACAGATCCATTAAGTTCATACAAAATATATCACCTCAATGTGAATAATAATACCTTATGCTATGTTCTTCTCAGTAGCCTTGCCTTAATTTTGTAAACTGATTTCAACAATGTAGTCTCTTTCTCTCAAAATCCCTTGTCTGATCGCTGATGTCTTATTATGGTAGCTACTTGATCATTTCTTGATCAACATACATAAAAAAAATTTGACATCTATACATTTATATATCAAACAATATGACTTAATTAAGGTTTAACAATTACATCCTTATTCTAAGATCAACAGTGTACAAAATTTACTTTGATCATCTACACATAGGAGACATAAATAATTAATGTTGTAAATTAGCAATTAATTGTTGGAAAGATTTCTACAATGTAGAAAATGGTTATTTTGTTATTGATGTCAAACCTTAACTGGTGAGACTATTGTTGTATGTTTGAGTACCTTATCCATTAACTGATGAAGATTTGAAAAGAATGGGATAACAAGAAGAACAAGGAAATGGTTGAGTTATGAGTATAAACTAGGGTACTTGATCATTTGGCACTTTGTAAAAGTGATACGTTGTTTATCTATCATTGAAAGTTAACTGGAAGGTCAATGCTGAGTAAAGCAAAGTTGACGCTGAGCAAAGCAAAAGGTGATTTCGAGCAAAGAAAAGATGATGTTGAGCGCCAGTGAAATGCCGAGGGAGATAGAGAAAGTTGAGCAACAATATTTTGTTTATTGATGAGATTTGAGATTTATGGCCTACATAGTTGATTCCATTGGGATATGCATTGTTAATTAAGATTGGTCCACATTCATTTAATTCATGGGAAACTGTTATTAGTGCATGGATTCAATGTTTAATTAATTACTATATTGGAGAAGTAAATTAAATGTAATGATGGAAGGATCCATTGGATCTGACCTAACCTAAGATCTACGATCTTGATTAAGAGGCAAAAGATCTATCTGACCTAGATGAAGAGGTATAATATAACCTACTGTGGTTATTTTTATATTATCAAAGTGAAAGGAGAAGTTGTATGCAAGAGTATTGCATCGTTAATTGACTGATTGGCAAGACCTAGCAAAGAAGGTTGAGCAGAGAAATAGAGAGAGATTTCTTGACAAATTTCAAAGCAGATCTAAAGTTTGAGATGAAAATGGAGGCCACTAATTGAATTAGCATTAGAGCTGAAACTGGATCTAGATTTGCAAAGTAAGTTGTATGTATCAGATCACACCTGTTGAATACTTTCTAACCATTGTATCAGTTCAAATCCTTTAACCAGGTTTATTTAACAATCATTGTATAACTCCTTTGAACAAGGTGATATTTAGATTGGAATGTTCTAAGTCCTCTAACAAGGCCACTCCTAACAGGGTGATTAAATCCTTTAACCAGGTCACATTTGACAGTGTGTTTTGTACCTTTAACAGGGTTGGCTCCTTACAGGGCATCACTTCAGAAGAGTGAAATTTTGGTAGCATGTTATTGGTGGTTTTTCCCATATTGGGTTTCCATGTTAAATCATGGCGTCAAAATGTGTGAATGTTATTGATGTGTTTTACTGTTAAGTTTATGCAAGCTTATTTCATTAGTATAGTAAACTACACACTTTTGCTGTTTATTGCTGCCGAGTAGATCTTGTAGATGTCCAAAATCATCCTTATATTAATTTAATTAATATTCCCATAACATTATAATTAATTTTAATTAATTATATTTGTTATATTCTTCTATCTATTTAATTAAATTTATTTAATTAAATACGATTCATGCTCCTAAGTATTTGAATTTAATTTAAATACTATCCCTTTTAATGTATTAAATCTTATTTAATACATTACCCTCCATAAATCCCCTTTTAAATAAATTTTAAATTTATTTATTTCCCCACATTTCTAACATTCTTCCAAACCAAGATTAAATTTAATAAGACCTATTAATCCTACCTAGAAACCTACCCTATTCCTACCCTAATCTACCTATTCCTCTTAATAAACCTACTTCCTCACTTAAACACACACTAATCACACTTAAAGTGTGATTCCTACTCCTTTTAGCACTAATGGAATGCTCCCACATGTGTGAGAAACTCCTCAAAAAG
>MU225620.1:613936-625920 GCA_018584345.1 Thuja plicata | reverse complement strand
GTTATCATGCCAATTTAGCTCTAGAGCATTTAGCATTTTCATAGCAATTGTAGTCATTAGTTCATGTTTATTTCATTGTTGAATCTAGATATTACATCTTAGGTTTATAATGGAATGAATCTTAGATGATTTTTGTTCATCTTGCATATCAATCTAGCTTAATCTTGCATTTTTATTTCAATCATTTGTAAAGACTTGAGACAAGTTTCTCATACTTGCTCTTGAGTCTTTCACTCTCTTATTTGCATTTTTAGATCAAATAGTGGGATTTGATATTGTGTTGGGAGAGAACACCCACAAACCTCTCTAAGAGAAAATCAACAAGGTCTTGGGTGCCCTTGTTTAGCTCATCGGAGGTTGTAATGGAAGTCTTCTTATTTTTAGTAGTATGCTTTAGATATGCATAATGTTGTTAATTTTATGTTTATCTCTAACGATTGCATGTCTAAGCGTGCTCCCAATCGGTTAGGTTTCATTGCATACATATCTAAGTTGTTGAAGTTGGTTTAAAGTTTTATATGGGCACATATGGACCTAAGGATAACTAATTCATCCCCCCCTTTCTTTTATTCTAAATTTATCCTAACAATTGGTATTAGAGCTGAGTTCTCTTGAAAAAGTTTGAAGGTACTTGGAGATAAACATCAAGATGTATAAAAGGGATGGACCGAAGATCAACAAGGAAAACTTTCATGCATGGAAAAGCTTGATGAAACTTTACTTGGCCATTATTAGTGATTCTACTAAATGACATATTGAAATAGAATATGTAGCCCCTCCTGGAGCTCTGAATGCTGCACAATTAAGAGAAAAGCATGAACATAATCAAGCAATGTTCAAACTTGCATCATCTCTAAACTATCATGAATTTGAGGACATCAAGGATTGCACAAGAGAAAAGAAGATGTGGGATGCCCTTACAACCATTTATTGAGGTGATGCAAATGTACCAAGAGCCAAATCTGAAAGCTTGAGAGGTAAGTTTGATGATTTAAAAATGCAAGAAGGAGAAAATATAGTGCAATATTATGATAGGATAAAGGAGGTTGTAAATGCTATTAGAGGAGCTAAGGGAACCATTACTAAAGACACTATCATGAGAAAGGTACTAAGAACACTTCTTCCTATTTATGTTATTAGAGTATCTGCAATTCAAGAACTTAGATGTACTCCTAATAAAAATGTAACTCTGGAAACTCTAGTAGGCAGACTTAGTGCATTTGAGATGTCAAATTCTAACACTATACTCCATAAGCTTTTGAATCTGCATTCAAGTCACAGATGGTCATCAACAAATCAAGGAAAGGAAAGAAATGTGTGGACAGCAATAGTGATACCTTAGATGATGATCTAGAAGAGCTTGAGGCACTTATGGCAAGGAGACTAGCTAGAGGAAAAGGAAAATTCAAAGGTAAACTTCCTATTATTTATTTTTCTCGTAACAAAGTTGCTCATATTGCTGCTAGATGTCCTGACAATAATGAAAAATATGAAAAAGAGATAGCAAGTACAAAGACAAAAAGGATGACCGAGACTACAGAAAGTACAAGGATTACAAAGACAAAGGTAAGAAATCTTGTTATATAGTTGAAGAATCTTCTGACAATGAATCTCACAAATGTGATGAAAATGATATAGAAGTAGTGTATGTTGCAATGAAAGATGATTCTGATGATGATGAGAAAACTGCACTAATTTCTTATATGAGTAAAGGTGATTGTTGGATTATTGACAGTGGTTGTTCACATCACATGATTGGTGATAAGGACAAATTTGAAACCTTAGATCAATGCAAAGGTGGATATATTAAGTTTGGTAATGATACAGCTTGTAGAGTCAATGGAAAAGGATCAATTCAATTGACTAACAAGATTATATGTGATGATGTATACTGGGTTGATGATCTTAAGTATAACTTGTTGAGTGTTTCACAGTTGAACACTTCTAGTTATAGAGTTGAATTCCATCACATGAAAGAAAAGATCTATGATGCCAATTGAGAATTAGTTGGAGGTGGTGAGAAAACAAAAGGTAACTTGTTTTATCTAGATTTAGCTAAAGAGACATGCTTGTTTACACAATATAATGATGTTTGGTTATGGCATAAGAGGTTATGTCATGTTAACTTTGATAACTTGGTAAGCATAAGTAAATTGAAAAAGGTTAGAGGGATGCCTAAGTTAAATAAACCTGAGAATGCAATGTGTAATAAATATCAATTGGGAAAAATGACTAAATCTAGTTTTAAAAGCAAAACTCATACTTCTGAGAATATTTTGGAATTGGTTCCTACTGACCTTTGTGGACCTATTGGTGAGAAAAGTTACTGTGGAGATAAATATTTTATTCTATTTGTAGATGACTACTCTAGGATGATGACTGTCATGTTTCTCAAAGAAAAATCTTATGCATTTCAGTTATTTAAGTGGTACTTGGCAAAAGTTGAAAAGGAAACAGGTAAGAGTCTGAAATGTCTGAGATCTAATAAAGGAGGTGAGTTCATTTCTAATGAGTTTAATAGGTTCTACAATGACCAAGGGATAAAAAGACAAATGTCAGCACCTAGGACACCACCACAGAATGGTATAGCTAAAAGAAGAAATCGATCCATCATGGATTGTGCTAGAACATTAATGATGTAGAAAAATGTTGCACAAAAATATTGGAGAGAAGTTGTGAGTACAACTATTTATACCCTGAATAGAGTACAAGTCAAGAAAGGTACAAATACTATAGCTTATGAGTTATGGTATGGAAATACATCTAATGTAAGTTATTTTATAGTCTTTGGGAGTAGATGTTTATACTGAAGGATAAAAGAAATGGTAAACTTGATGCTAAAGGAGAAGAAGGCATATTTCTTAGATATTCTACTAAGAGTAAGGCATAAAATTTTTTGAATTATAACACTAACAAAATTATGGAAAGTGAAAATATTAGAATTGATGAATATGAAGAAAGAAATGAAGATGGAAGCATGATTGAGCCTAAAAGTTATAGATCATTCACATATCTTGAAGAGGGGGATTCGAACAAAACTAAAAATGAAGTTGCCAAGAAATAGTTTGCACCTCCCGAGACACAGAACAAAATTGTCAAACAACAGGAGGTGACTGCCGAGTGATCTGATGGAGATGTCGAGTCACAGTTTCACCCTAAAATAAAATTGAATGATCAAATTGAAGCTAACAAAGAGCCTCCTTTGGAAAAATATGTAAGAAGGCACCATAAACCTGATCAAATCATAGGAGAAAAGGATTCTACAGTTATGACAAGAGGCAAATTAAGAGAAGACACATGTTTGCTGTGTGATTTTGAACCTAAGATAGTAAAAGATGCTTTGGACAATGAAGATTGGATTCAAGCCATGAATGAAGAGATAGACCACATTGAAAAGAACAAGACATGGACACTAGTTCTGAGACCTGAGAACAAAAATATAATAGGTACAAAGTGGGTATTCAAAAATAAGCTAAATGAACATGGAGAGGTAACAAGGAATAAAGAAAGACTAGTATGCAAAGGTTATGCACAAGAGTAAGGAATTGACTATGGAGAGACATTCACCCCAGTTGCAAGATTGGAGGGTGTGATAACTCTACTTGCATATGCAACCTACAAAGGATTTAAAGTCTATCAAATGGATGTGAAGTCAACATTTATAAATGGGATATTAGAAGAGGAAGTATATATTGAACAAGATGATGGATTTTTTGACCCAAGTAAGAGAAACATGGTTTGTAGACTACACAAGGCATTATATGGATTGAAACAAGCATCTAGAGCATGGTATGAAAGATTGCACAATTATCTGATGAAGACTAGATTTTCAAGAACAAATGAAAACAACAATCTATATTTGAAAATATAGCAAGGTAAAGGAATTTTATTGCTTGAAATTTTGGTTGATGATATCATATTCAGTGGAAAAGATATGATATGTAAAGTATTTTCAAAATAAATGCAAATTAAATTTGAAATGGCTATGTTTGGTGAGATAAAAAAATTTGTTGGACTACAAACACATCAAATGAAGAATGGTATCTATATTACTCAATCAAAATATATCAAGGAGATACTAAATTTTTTTTGTATGGAAGACTCAAAACCAGTGAGTACACCCATGGCTACTAGATAGAAGTTGACAAAGAAAGATGATACAAAAGATGTAAATCAAACACTGTACAGATCAATGATTGGTAAGCTGCAATATGTTATGCATAGTAGACCTGATATTGCATTAGCAATTGGAATTATTAATAGATCTTTTGCTAATCCAAAAGAGACACATATAATGGCAGTAAAAATAATTCTAAGATATTTAAAAGGTACAAAATACTATGGCCTGTACTAAAAAATGAATGACAAGTTTGAACTCAGAGTCTATACTGATTTTGACTGGGCTGGTAATGTTGATGATAGAAAAAGAACCACAAGAGGAACATTTCTTTTGGGGAAAAGATTAGTTTCCTGGACAAGCAAGAAACATAATAGCACCTCACAATCTACAACTAAAGCTGAGTATGTGGCAGTAGCAGTTAATTGTTCAAAAATTGTGTGGTTGAAGATACTACTGAAAGGTATGAAGGAGGAGATCACACAACTAGTTGTCATATATTGTGATAACATGAGTTCCATTAATATTTCTAAAAATCTTGTAATGCACTCTAAGACAAAACATATATCTATCAAGTATCATTACTTGAGGGAGCTAGTTCAGAAGAAGGAAGTGAGACTGGAATATGTGAACACAAAGGAACAGCTGGCAGACATATTTACAAAATATTTACCCAAGGATGATCATGAGTATCTAAGAGGTAAATTGGGTTAATTCCCCTAGCAGAGGCTAACTAGTGCTTAATGGTATTGTTGCATCAAATGTTTTAATCAGAACACTTGACACATTGATGCATAGTAAGTCACATTTTTAGGATGCTACCTAAAAACTGTGAAGTGGAAAACAAGAACATAAAAGTAGATCACTCATACACAAATATGATAGGAACAACATGATACAAAGATTAGAACAGAGGAATCTGCATGATGTAGATGTCAATATCTTTGGCAATGTTGTAAAAGAGGGAGATTATTGCTAAAACAAAAGATACCAATAGATACAAGGGATATATTACTGAAAGAGGGAGTTGAACAGTAATATAAAACACCTCAGTCTGATTATAGACACAAAGGGAGTCAGAATGAAGCTAAAGACATCAATGAAGATTTGTTCATATTAGGAACACAGACACTTTTTGGATTGTATGGTAACTTTGGTTGGAAATTATTTTTTTATAGTTTAGTGTTTTTTAGTTTAGACACATTTAGTTTAGTTTAGTTTAGTTTAGTTTGTGACTATGTTACTGATTGGCCATTATGTCTCCTTGATAACTAATGAAAACTTCAATGTGCAAATGGAATAACACACTCCCCCTTTAGCATTAGTATAAAAAACATAGTACTGTACATAATACTATACATAGTGACTCCCCCTTTGTACATGCTCTCACCCTTTTTATATACTTAGTATATGTATATTAACCCATACAGATTATAGTATCCCATTTTACAATACATGTATGCCTATATTTCCCCCTTTTTTGAAATTAATGAAAAAAGGCATATAACTTACAGTTTGTCAAAAATATTGGGATGGGAATTCTTGAGTGTTTCCACTAACTTCTCCCATTCCTCCTTCAAATGCTTGAGGGTGAGTGGCTCTAGATTTAGCTAAGAATTCATATCATATATGCTTTCTTTCACTAATAACTCTAGGGTGGAAATGAGATTTTTTTGTGAATGCACATGTTTCTGCATCATGACTAAATGCGGTAGTAACATTGCCTGGAGCTCGGTTACTTGTTCTAAGATTTGTTCCTCTTCTTTCTGTAGGTCTATTATCAACCACTTATGTTGAATTAACTTGGTGTAATGCATCTGTAATGGATGTTGCTTGGTTGATAGACTTTATGCACTAATCATTAGATATTGATCTATTTGCTTGAGTTTTTCACTAATCTTAGTAGTGAAGTGTTCTTATGTGCATAAGTGTTGTAGAAGTGTAATGGCTTCAGATATGATAGTTTCTAAACCACTTACATTTTTTGATAGAGTTACGGTATGTATTGCCACTTCCTGGCTGATCTTCTCTATAACTTTGTATTGGATCTTCTTCTCTGCTCGCTCTTCTAATTTACTCTCGGCATTAATATCATGATTGTCAATTGCCTCTGTGAGTAGTTCAAGTTGTTCCATTATGGGAGTGTGCTCATCAATATTGATATCTATTACAACTTTCATTAGGATCTATTTTTCTTTCTATAGGAATTGTACAATTTTTGCTTCTGGTCTAAGTTTGTCCTGTGCTATTTTTCTAGTGCAAAGTTCACCATATTTCTTTAGTTTCTCTGGATCAAGTGTCCTTTGATCCCAATCAAGAATCTCTATGAATTCATCTAGTGTAACGACGTCCTTTTTTTCTTTCTTCTTCTTCTTATTACCTTAACCACTTGATGATGGTGATAGTTCTAAAGATAACTGATCCTTTTTCTCATTTTCTAACTTTGATTGCTCGATACTCGGTGTAGAAACTTGGTGTGGTGTCTCAGTAACTATCATTATTTCTATAGTAGATGTAGCTATTGTCTTTTTGGGAGTTTCTATGTTACCTTCACCTTTCTCTTCTATAGGATTAGTGGTATCCTTAGGTGTATCATCTTGTGTAGTCCCACCACAAGGCTCAATCTCTTTACTATGATATTCACCCTTATCTTCAGTTGTATTTGTTGTATGCTCGAGTGCCTTCTACTATGTTTCAGTTTCAATTTCAATTTCTTAGACCAAAATAGGTAAATGGCCACATATATCTGCTCGGGTGACCTATCATGTGTCCTACTCATTTATAGTCTTGGTTTCTCTGATTTAGTCATCTTCCTTGGCTTTATCATATAGATCATCTCTAGTTACATCCAATATTGTGATCTCTTAGTGACCTAAATTAGTCAAGATCTTAGGAATACTATCTAAAACATCATCAATTTTTGAATCATCAACCATTATAGGTTTTTTTCTTGGTCCATTACATGCTACATTAGTTACTTGATCGGTATCCTGAATGTCCTCAGTTGGATTCAATAGTTCATTCCAAATCTTGGTGCTCTCAATATCCACTTCCTCCATATTTCCTTGTAGGATATTCAATGTTCTTTGTTTCTTTGGAAATTTATTGGCATATTGTCTCATTATATCATGAATTCCCTCAATTGTGCACTCATATTTTATAAGTGTGAGAGTTGCTTCCCTCACCTGTTTCTCAATTTGGAGTGCATATGTCCATCTTGATGATATTGTATCATATAGTTCAAATGGAATAGAAGTAGCAAGCTCAACTAGAACTTGTTTAAATTTAATCATAATACATATGATTGCTTCTTCTAGTTTTTCCTTGTGCTGAGTAGTTAGATCAAAATATGCTTGTGTCTTCAGATGTGCTAACTATCTGGTATTCTTGATTGTCTCTGCAATCTCATTGATTGTCTATGAAGGCTTATTCTTCACAACCTTGAATTGTTCTAAATTATCATTAGAATCATCTTTCTCATCTTTTTTCTTCACATATTTCCTATTTTGTCTCATTGCATTAGTAGTACCCTTCTTCTATGTTTTTTATGTAAATGTCGGTGAGGGCATGCTTATTTTTGCTACAAATTTCTTCAAAGGTGGTGAATCCTTAGTCACCAACTATGAGATGGTCTTTGGTGGTGATTCAATCTTTGTGTTCTTTCTCCATTTTTCCTTAGCTTCCTTGACTGGTTCTACCTCTGAATCGGTGCCCTCATTGTTATGATCTAATTCTAGTGCTTGACCGACTGTGGTATGCACCTTAGTTTCCTCTTCAGATTTTTTTAATTCTTCATTGGTGATGGCAAGTTTCTTGTTCAAGGTTTTGACAATCTTTGTCTTTTTCCTTCCCAATTTTTGTACTTGCAATTGTACTTCAATTTCGGTCTTTTCCTCTTCATAGGTTCTAAATCTCATGGGAGATTTGTCAATAGGATCATTTAACAATTTCTCAATAGCCTCAGATGCAACATCAATATCTAACTCATAGTCTGTTGGAGGTAGTCATGCAGTCCTTGGATATGCTGATTTGATTAATGTTGTCTATATATATATATATATATATATATATATATACACTACAAAAAATTATCATCTTTGTATTGTTCTACTAGTTGTGTAGGAATCCAGGATCTCTTTTCCATCCTAGCTTTGAAATTTTGTAAAATATTCATTCATGACAGGTTCAAAGTTCTTTCCTAGATTTGTAATCATTTCATTAATCTATACTGTAACCAGTTTTTCTGTCTTCCACTTACCTTTACCGATTAAAGGATAGAAATTTTTCATTTAGAAGAATATGCAAAGTATTAGTCAGCTGAACTTACATGTATTTGTCTTTTTTGATCTTATGGTTCTCATGTTTTCTTCTTGTTTCCTTTGGAATAACTTGGAAAGATCAAGTTG
The DNA here is from genome assembly GCA_018584345.1 of Thuja plicata. Classification (NCBI taxonomy): domain Eukaryota; kingdom Viridiplantae; phylum Streptophyta; class Pinopsida; order Cupressales; family Cupressaceae; genus Thuja; species Thuja plicata. Next base: position 617,397 of record MU225620.1, on the reverse strand, counting down.
TAGTCCTTTCTTGACTACATTTTTCAGTCTGATAGAATGGAATATCTTATACCCACTGGCATAAGCATCGAATCTTAGTTTAGAATCATTGATAGAGTTAATATTTAAATCTATACCGTCCCACTTAGCTAATGTTATATTTTCTAAATTGGTTCTCGGTAGGTGTCTTAGGTATTTGGTGTTGTTGGATATGGGGTATCATATAACTGTATGAATGACATCCCTAGTTATCTTCTTAGGTTCATCCAGCCATAGCTTTCCATCATGTACTCTTCTTGGTACAATGTGGATCCATGTGTTGCAAAAGACCTTAAAAAAATATAGGGCATGATTTAACCCTTTAACCTCTAAGTGTTTATGGTCATCTTTGATTTTTCCATCTGTGCACAATGATTGGTATGTAGACATGAGCTAAAAATCTCTAATTTAACCAATTTTGCAATGTATATATGCATGGATGTTTTGCACAAATAAAACCCTAGGCATAACAGACAAAAATGTGTCTTGATTGTCTGGTAGGGCTACAACCTATGGATTGATCTTGTAATTTTTTTCTGTGCTGGTGGAGTTCTTCACAAAAACAACCTTCTTATCCTTATCTAGCTTCACTTTCATTATTCGTGATGAGGATGTCATGATTTTTGTATTAGGGATTCCAAAAAATGTGTTGGAATAACTTGGTAAGGGAAGAATGCATAGAAACTAACCTCTATATGCTCAAAATATGCTCAAATATCTATTGAATGCACAAAAAATTTCTTCTACAACTTAGCTCTATTTTACCTATTTTTCTCTGTGATCGTATTGTGAACAAATGAGTTCACATGGACCAAATTTATAACAAATAACTTAGGGTGGTGCATGAAATTCTCTTCACCAACAACTCGATGAACAAACATTATGCTCATTTAACACTATCAATGGTTCATGTCAGTGAGTATACCATATACTCGGTTATCATAGTAATCGATTGTCTCTTTACAATTTTACCGACTGATAGTTCTAACTTGGTATGTATTAACTGACTCAACTAGATCATAGTAAAAAAAAATGTAATACCATATTGCATCTTGATTCATGCTGATTTGGCATATGTGCAATAAATATAGGAACTGATGTAAGATATAGCTTTGCAAAACATAGCTCCATACCTACTTGTATTTCTTAGTTGGAGATGGTGGAGCCAGCTAATCCATTAGATGAGGTGTCTCTGACTATTGTTCTTGGTTTTGTATTATCATTTGATGCTCCTCTCTATATTTGATTTATGATCCTCATAATTTACTTAATTGTATTGTCATTCCCATAAGTATTTGTTCCGTCTTCACAATCTCTTCTTAAGTGACTGACTATGTGATGGGGAGGTCACCTAACTCTCTGAAATTCCTACTCTCTTCTAGGAATCTCACCTGGAATCCTATTCAATTCAGGACTCTCTAGACTCACCTTTGAGTCTCTTAGGGCTACTCTCAGACCCTAACCAGAAGGACATTTCTGATCCCTCTCTCCTAGGTTCCCTACCCACCGAAATGTTTTACTCCTCACTGTATCTCACTCTTCATGACTGAATTCCCTACAGTCATGCACCTTCTTACTTATCTATCTCATCTACAAGTTCTCTAGCCAGACCATAGGCTCGCCTAGGACTTGTCTGCAAACTCGACTAGCTTCTCAACTAACACAAATACAGAAACAAACATAATGTACAAGGTGGATGCTTCTTGACTGTCACAATCCATCTAACAGATTATGAGAGTCAAGAAGCACCCATATTATCGAACAAAAACAAAACAACACTTTACAGAAGTCTGATCAGAATACCAGAACACACAAAGTACAGACAAACTTCTTTATATTAATAATACAGAAGATTACAATATGCTTGCTAGTCTACTCTGTCTCTGTAACTAACTAACTATCAACAACTGATCTGAACTATTTGAACTGCCCTCTTTCACAGATTCTTCTTCTCTGTTTATCTCTGGCTTCTCCTCGATTCTGTAACCCTGGTGGTTACCTGTCGAGCTTAGTCCTCCAGCTATTCTCTGTTCTCCATTCTCATCTGCAATCTGTCATCACCTTCTCTGCATGTTTGACACTCTGGTCATCTTTTTTTTTCTTCGTGTCATTCCTTTTTTGTTTGGCGGTTATGACTTTTCAATGTTCTCTCCTATCAACATGTCAGCATGTTTGATCCTTTGACTGTTCTATTTTCCATCGCGTAGTCGCGAATGAAAATCACCTTTTACATTTTTCTCTGTAACTGAGTGATGACCTACTCGTCGCGCTCTCGCAATGTCTTTACCTGATCTATCTTTTCCTCTGCGAATGAGCGATGAGCTCATGTCGCGCACCCGCATTGCTTTTTCCCTAACTACTTCTTGCTTTGTGAGTGTGCAATGCACATTAGTCGTGCACTTGCTGTACTTCAATCTGAGTTGGCCATATCTCGGCGACTGAGCGATGAGCTCAAGTCACGCACTCGCCGTGTTATAACCCGAGCTATTCATTCCTTTGTGACTGAGCGATACGATCAGTCGTGCACTCGCTATGTTTCTAATCGAGCTGTTATCTACTCTACGAATGAGCGATGGGCTCAGTGTCGCGCTATCGCACTGTCTGGAGATGAGCTGCCTTTTCTTCTGCAACCTGGCGATGCATTAGGTGTCGCTCACTCGCACACCATGACTTAACTTTTCTTCTTCACGACTGAGTGATTGATCACCCATCGCGCACTCGCTACGCGCTTCCCCGAGCTGACTTTTGCCTGGCAACTGAGCGATCCAATGCTCATCACATTGTCACACACTATATTTCCCTGCTAGCCGTCTGTGACTGAGCGACTAGTTCCTCTTCATGCACTCGTGCACTAATAGACTTAACTCATAACTAGCTCACGAGTGTGCGATGCATGACTTTTCTGCTCTCTACTGGCTCCGCGACTGAGCGACTAGGAAAAATATGACTTGCTCGTTGGAAGACTTGTATCAAAACTGTTATCAAAATGTTGGGGCTAGGGTTTTGAGCTAACCCTAGGGTGCTCTGCACCATACTCCCCCCCTCTCTAAGATGGAAAAAAAATTCAGCTTGAACTAGTCGGCAGCAATGCCGAACTAATTCCATATCTTCTGCATGCTATTTCATCCATCCATGTAGCTTCTGCCTCTGGTAACCCTGACCATTTCACTAGGTATTCTCTATATACCCTACACCTAGTTGTCTTCTGAATCCTGGAATCCAGAACTTTCTCTTCCTGCAACTTGGAATGAGGCTGAACCTATATGTCTTGGACATCTTTTCCTATCTCCCTCTGCTGAATGCTCTTAGGAATCATTGGTCCTTTGTATGGAATCAAATCCTGCACATTAAAAATAGGTGATATATCTAAATGGTTAGGTAAATCAATTTTATAGGCATTCCGCCCATATTTTTCCAAAATTTTGCAGGGACCTATTCTCCTC
>MU225620.1:577259-609690 GCA_018584345.1 Thuja plicata | reverse complement strand
GATACCAATCTGATGGGGAGGTCACCTAACTCTCTGAAATTCCTACTCTCTTCTAGGAATCTCACCTGGAATCCTATTCAATTTAGGACTCTCTAGACTCACCTTTGAGTCTCTTAGGGCTACTCTCCGACCCTAACCAGAAGGACATTTCTGATCCCTCTCTCCTAGGTTCCCTACCCACCGAAATGTTTTACTCCTCACTGTATCTCACTCTTCATGACTAAATTCCCTACAGGCATGCACCTTCTTACTTATCTATCTCATCTACAAGTTCTCTAGCCGGACCATAGGCTCGCCTAGGACTTGTCTGCAAACTCGACTAGCTTCTCAACTAACACAAATATAGAAACAAACATAATGTACAAGGTGGATGCTTCTTGACTATCACAATCCATCTAGAAGATTATCAGAGTCAAGAAGCACCCATATTATCGAACAGAAACAAAACAACACTTTACAGAAGTCTGATCAGAATACCAGAACACACAAAGTACAAACAAACTTCTTTATATTAATAATACAGAAGATTAAAATATGCTTGCTAGTCTACTCTGTCTCTGTAACTAACTAACTATCAACAACTGATCTGAACTATCTGAACTGCCCTCTTTCACAGATTCTTCTTCTCTGTTTATCTCTAGCTTCTCCTTGATTCTGTAACCCTGGTGGTTACCTGTCGAGCTTAGTCCTCTAGCTGTTCTCTGTTCTCCATTCTCATCTACAATCTGTCATCACCTTCTCTGCATGTTCGACACTCTGGTCATCTTTTTTTTTCTTCATGTCATTCCTTTTTTGTTTGGCAGTTATGACTTTTCAACGTTCTCTCCTATCGACACGTCAGCATGTTTGATCCTTTGACTGTTCTATTTTCCATCACGTAGTCGCGAATGAAAATCACCTTTTACATTTTGCTCTGTGACTGAGCGATGACCTGCTCATCACGCTCTTGCCATGTCTTTACCCGATCTGTCTTTTCCTCTGCGACTGAGCGATGAGCTCATGTCGCGCACACGCATTGCTTTTTCCCTAACTGCTTCTTGCTTTGCGAGTGTGCGATGCACATTAGTCGTGCACTCATTGTACTTCAATCTGAGCTGGCCATATCTCGGTGACTGAGTGATGAGCTCAAGTTGCGCACTCACCGTGTTATAACCCAAGCTATTCATTCCTTTGCGACTGAGCGATACGATCAGTCGCGCACTCACTATGTTTCTACTCGAGCTGTTATCTACTCTGCGACTAAGCGATGGGCTCAGTGTCGCGCTATCGCACTGTCTGGAGATGAGCTTCCTTTTCTTCTGCGACTTGGTGATGCATCGGGTGTCACTCACTCGCACACCATGACTTAAATTTTTGTCTTTGTGACTGAGCGATTGATCACCCATCGCGCACTCGCTACGCAATTCCCCGAGCTGACTTTTGCCTGGCGACTAAGCGATCCAATGCTCGTCGCATTGTCGCGCACTATTTTTCCCTGCTAGCCGTCTGCGAATGAGTGACTAGTTCCTCGTTGCACACTCGCGCACTAATAGACTTAACTCATAACTAGCTCGCGAGTGTGCGATGCATGACTTTTCTGCTCTCTACTGGCTCCGCGACTGAGCGACTAGGCAAAATATGACTTTCTCATTGGAAGACTTGTATCAAAACTGTTATCAAAATGTTGGGGCTAGGGTTTTGAGCTAACCCTAGGGTGCTCTGCACCACTATGTGACAATGAGAACATGTCATTCTAGAGCTTGACCAATTCCTAGACTTGGTTTGCCATTGTATCATACAATTTTCTGCTATGTTTCCATATTTACCACATGTTTCAAAAATGCTCCAAGTGTTGTAATCCCATGCATAAGAATTTCCTTGTCTTTTAGGCTTCAAGATTTGCATTGAGTTCTTTCTGCATTCTTTAGATGTGTGACCATGCATGTTGCAATTTTGACAGTATTTATCCATGTATGGTTTCTTCTATGGTTTTTAAAACTTGGTTTTGTAACCACCTAAATTTGGTCTGTTACATTTATGGACCCTATTTTCCCTAAGTGTGATCATACCCTCAATTATGTCCAAATGACCCTATTACTGCTTGGCATAATTCTTCAAATCAATTTAATGTCCTAGGTGATTTTTATCACTAATTTATATTAATTATTATAGCCATATGATTCAAATCAATTCAAACCAATTAAATCAAACCAAATTCAAACATGGCTATAGTATTTAATTATAAAGAAATTAAATAAATCCCTAAATCAATTACCCACTTGCAAATAACCCATTCCCCTAGCCTATTTAATTTAATTAAAATGGCTATAGTCCCTTAATTATTAAAAAGCAATTAAATTGTTTAAATAATTAAATTCCTTTTTTTTTGAATGAATTAAATAAGTTTAATCCATTTAATTAATATTCTCCTTAACCCCAACCTACCCTATCTCAATCACTTCTACCATGGGTTCTAACCCTTCTCAACCCATTCACCCTTGCTAATCTAATCCTAATCCTAATTCTAACCCTAACCCACCTCCTAATGTTGTCACATTCCATTAAGGAATACTTAACAACTCTACCCACTTGAGAAAGTCATGGAATCTCAAGATTCCTTTCTCAAAGTTCACCTTCTCAAGCCACCCTCTTATACCCTTCCCTTGCTTCTTTAAGGCTTTCATTAATACCTTATTAATGAAGATGCCTTAATCCTATGTCTCTTCCATGCCTTATTAATGCCCAAGGAATTAATGGTTCTTACACCACCATTAATGAGTCCCTTAACTCATAAATGAGCCTTCTCTCTCTCTCTCTCTCTCTCTCTCTCTCTCTCTCTCACACACACACACACACACACACACACATTATTCTATAAATAGAAGCCATTTTTGAGAGAAAAAAATCCTTCATCTATTATTGTAAATGCATTGTTATGTTGTTAGATTAATCTTAGAACTCATATTTCACTTCATAGTTCATGCTTTTACATTGTTATTATCCTCATTCTTAGAGCTAGAATGCATGTTTTCTCATCATTTAGCTTGTTTTAAACTAAAATCCTTCATGCTAGGTCGTATATGTCACTAATTGTAGAATAATTTGATGGCTATTATGTTACTAATCACACTCTTCTTAGTTAGAAGGAAATAGGTCGATATTAGTTGGTTTTACTTGCTTATCTAACCTTTTTGAGCTAATGCAATGACTTATTGATGTGTTGTGTCTCTCTTATCAAGTACAAAATGCACACACACATGATCTACACTCAAGTACCTAATGTCAGTGCTTATTAGAGTTATAGGAAATACCATTTAATTTAGGAGGGCTTCTAGGAATACCTCTTTCTTTGCTTCTGTAAACATTTGATGTGTGGCTTGAATTTCCAAAATTATGGAAAGAGGGATTCTTAAGGTTCAGGATTGAGTATACATCCCTTTGTTCAGCTTGATTTGATGATTCTCCTTGCTCAGTATATCCTAATCTGGTATTGTTGTTCAGTCTTCTTTGATAATTCATAAATTCATCCATTCTCTTAGTGCTTTCTTTAGATCTCATAATCACTTCATTATGTTATTGTAATAGCTTCACTTAATTTTTTATTTTATCATTTTTCTTTCAATATACCAATATCCTCTATTCTTTTTTCAAGTTCAGTATTCACTTGGGTAGCCTCATGATTCATAGTAGCTACTTGATTGGTAATCTCAAAGTAATGTTCAGTAAGTCTCGATATCTCAATTTCTTTCTCTTGTAATTTTCACTCATCTGTCTTATGTCATCAAAAACTATGTTTCTATCTTGTTAATCTTTCTTTTCATCATTAAATAATTTAACTATTCTAACCATTTGTGTATCTTGACCGATCTTCAATGCTTTCACTTATTCACTAAGTTGTTGATTACTTTAAGATAGATTTGATATGACTCCTTCATATGCATCACATATGCTACTAGATTGTATCAAATGGGTCATGAATCTCCTCTTCATGATAATAAATCTCACAATAGTGAAGTGCAATGTCCTTTCTATTAATCAACATCTCACTGAGTTTCTCTTTATCTTCCTTATATTGTTCAACATAGATCTGCAGCGGTAACTTCTGATTCTCAATAGTTCTGTCAAGTGTATACCTTTCCATTGTAAGATATTTTCTCATTAGCTATTAAACCTTCAAAATAAGAGAACTAACTCTGATACCAGTTTTTGGGATAATGGAAAGGGTGTGTAATGAGAGGGGAGGGGTGAATCAGTACCCTTATTAATTTTTTATCAAATCTTGTAAACATTGTTCTTCATTAACCGACTGTGTATATTCACATATACCAAACATGTAGTATCAATGTTGAAATGTAAATACATGTAAAGTAAAAAATATACATACATAATATTAAGTACTCATGACACTAGTATTATAGTATCATAGAAGACCCCTGTTAGAAAGTAAAAACTGTGGTGGGGATGAGACCCACAGAACTTCACTACTACAGAAATAAAGTGATCATGTTAAAGCTTTACAAAATGATCACTTTTGATTATATTACCCTATTAGTAGTAACAATAAGATTGATTAGATCTACCTCATGTGAGGATTTTGCATCACAATATATGTGTGCACTTGGTTAAGAGATTTACAATAAGACTGTCAAGTCTACTCTTTTAAGAGATTTAGGGTCTATTACAATTGTTAGAGAGTAACAGAAAATTTGGTCTAAAAAATATACAATCTCAATATTGCTGATACAAATCCATTAAGTTCATACAAAGTATATCACCTCAATGTGAATGATAATACCGTCTGCTATGTTATGCCTGGTAGCCTTGCCTTAGTTTTGTAAATTGATTTATGCAATGTAGTCTCTTTCTCTAAAAATCCCTTGTCTAATCTTGAATGTCTTAGTATGGTGGATAATTGATCATTTCTTGATCAAAATAAATAAGAAAATTTGACATATATACATTTATATATCAAACAATATGACCTAATTAGGGTTTAACAATTACATCCTTATCCTAAGATCAATGGTGTATAAAATTTACGTCAATCATATACACATAGGAGACAAATAATTAATGTTGTAAATCTGTAATTAATGTTATCCTCAATCAAGTAAACCATTATCTAGGTCCGCTAAAAAGTTGTTATATCGAATGATGTGGCATAACAAACTTTTGGGTTGTCTCTGTTCCACTTGGTGTTGTTGTCTCTTGGTACTCAGTGTTGTTTGTGTATCTCGATTATAATAGTGTTTGGTTATGCTATGTAGCTTGGTGTTGTCTTTTGTTCGGTATAGTTTGTCTACTCGGTAATCACTGTGCTCGGTTGAATTTGGGTGTGATCAGCTCTCTCAGTTGACTTTGCACTTTGATGATTAAACTGAATATCCTATTTGTGACTCTGTTACTGACTGTCCATTATGTATGCTTGATAACTAATGAAAAATTCAATGTCCAATTGGAGTAACACCTATATAATCCACACCTCTTATTTATTCTTTAGTTCCACCTCCTATATTCTATAGATAATTCAAAGTTTCTATTTATCAATGTACTATTGTTCCCTATTTGCTTCCTCCTTTTAAAAAAAATACCTAATATTTATTTATCCTAAAACACCTTAAATTTAAAACAAAACCAAATATAACCATTATTCTTCTGACCATCACCATAAATATTTTTCTAAAGCTAGTGAATTTGTTCCCCCAAAACTTTCCTCCCCTTAAAAACCTACCGATTCTTTGATTCCCATAGCTCAACCTATTCATAGCCCAAAGGAGGAACTTAATCTTAAAAAAGATGAAAATGAACAAACGTGATGATTTAATTTAGATTAGAGATCCTATTTTTATTCATTTGGATGAAGAAGATTCTCTAGACCAGGATTTCAATGTTTTTAATGAAAATGATTTCATACTAATGACTCTAATGATATGTACAAGATTACTGGTACTAATCATGACTTACTAGTTATATTTGGAAAAATAATTCTCTTTTAATCCTAGTGAAAAACAAAGTGACTCATCCTTAGAGCATGTTCCATGTTTGGAACTAGCTATTATTCCATCTATTGTGCTTGATGTTTCTCCTCTTGCATGTTTCCCACCTTCCCTAAATGATGCAGACTAAGATGGGGGAGTAGGTGATATACTTAATTAACTTTTGTAAGGTATATTATTTTATGTTTGCCTATTGTAATGTGCTTCCACCATGATGTGTTTCTTATTATAGATTTTTTTTTTTTTTTTTATATAAAATACCTTTTTATCTGTTAGTAAAAAGTCATAAATGAATGATCCTATTATGACATTCATCTATTTTTATCTTATTTCTTCAACTAGCCTTATACATGTTATGTTGTGTATGTGTTATTATTTGAATATGTGTATTTGTGTCATCTAATTGGGGATGATGTAAAATTGCAGATACCATTGTTTTTTATATATGTAATGTCAGCCCAAAAAGACTCTTCTTTGTATATTTACTATGATCTTCTTCTCTTGTGCTTGTATTTCTACTACCTCTGGGGATGATGACACTTCACTTTGATAAAAATATGATATATGTGGTTATCATATGATCATACTAACCCTAGAGTTACTACTGATCTCTTTAGTAGCATTTTCATTTTCCTTGGTTTGTCCATGTATGATGATATCTCATATTGGAAATTTCTCTCGTGGGTGCATATATGCTTTGTTAAATCCATTTCTCTTGTTAAACCATTTAGAATCACTTTTATGTAGAGGCATACACTCTTCTCCTTATTTCATATTTTTTTATACACACAATCATTCAATGCAATCTCTTATGTAGATTGTTAAGGAAATAATTATTTCCTTTTTTTCATCTTTACATTATCATGTCCTGAGCATTATTTAGTGGATCCTAAGACTAATCCTTCCTTATTTTATTTGGTTATTTGACTAGTCATTTTCACATGGTCCATATATTTACCATTTTTCTAGATCCCTTAATAGAGATAGGCTTTCCTAAGGACTGAATCCCTTTGGAATGTTTTGCTAGCATCTCATAGATCTCGAGAATATTAATGTCATCTTTCACAGTGGCATTTTCCCTTTGCATGATCCATAGTAAGGCAATACCTTACTAGGATATTTGGTCGTGTCTCTTTTTTCTTCTCTCTCTTTTCAAGAATTGTCTTTCTATCATGGTTTTTTTTATTTGATGAGGACCTAAGTCACTTGGGGGATTGGTGTTTCTTTGTCTCTTTTACCTTAATGAAAATTTTTCAATGCATTGATCTAATTTACCATGACCATGAATTTGTCTCATATTTCTAGAAAAGTGTGGGCTAAATGTATGATACTATAAGGTTAGAACCCATAATTGGATGCTTAGTTAGACAATATTTTGATAATTTCATTATTTCAAGTCCATTATGATTTGTCTGGCTACATATAGGTGATTTTTCTTAGGAATATAAAGCCGAGAGGTTTCTATTCCTAGGAACAAAATACCCAGGCCATTTTCTTCCCTAAGGATTTGGCCCATATTTGAATTAGAGCCCCGTTGTTATATTTTGGTATAAAATTAGATCCCACGTCTAGCCTCTCTTAATGTTTAATATTCAAAAGTTTAATGGGGTATATAAATACCTATCTATACTCATTTTGGTAACCATAAAAAAGAACCACGTCAAGCATATCAAGGAATCAAGTGAATTAAAGGCTTGGAAGAAGGCATTAAAGATATAGCATTTCTCCTAGGATCAAAGAAAGTTTGAATCCAATATTCTCCATTGTAGCATGCTTCTCTCCCATGATGTCTAAGTAGAGGAGTTATCAAGAAAGAAAGAAATTACTTTGTTCATCCTTATACATTCTTCCTCCATAGAAAATACTCAATCAAGCATAAAAAAAAATTAAGATGTAGGAGTGTCATTCATAGGCGCATGCATTTGTTAATGCATCATTTATTCCTTTCTACATTCCAAGGTAAAAAAAAAACTATAATATAAGAACCTTAATGAATATGTTTGATCTCAATATCTATACATGAAGGTATTGGAAATGTAGATATAGGGTAAAAGCACAATAATTTGTCACCCTTTTACGAAGGAAAAGGTTAACAACACCAAAACTATAAAACTTCAAGGGCATAAAACTCACATTTCTGTTGAGAATCTGAAGATGACGTAAACTGAAGAAATATGTGAAATAGGATGAATTATATGCCTATGATTTTTTTTAAAAAAATTGAGCCAAAATTAATATGTTTTTTTGAAATATTTAGGTCTATTTTTCATTTCCTAAAAAATAGAGTAAATCAAGGAGTTTACTTCCCGCCAAATAATTATAAGTAAAATATTATATTTTCCTCTAATTTCAGAACATGTTTTAGATGACATGTATAGATAGTGCAAAAAAAAAAGAAAGAAGTGTTTTTGATCTATAGCTTTCCCGTTATAAGTTTTCAAAGTTGATCTTACGTGAAATCAACAATTTTTTACTCCCGCCACCTTTCCCCTATCAAAACAATACCAAAAACAAAATAAATTACATATTATTTAAGAGGACTATCTTTTCTAGTGTTTTCTATTAATTTAAAAAATTTCTGAATTGATTTATCATTTTTTAATATTTTTTGAATCAACGACTACTTGACTGTTAAAATACCTACTTTCAATATTTTTTAATTATAATAGACCATGTCTGATTAAAATACTATAAAATCTATATGAGGATATTCTTGAATCTGATCTCTACAAAAGGGTATTTTTGTATTTTTAAAAAAATATCATTAAAAAGACTAGGAGTTATTGAAACATCACTTTTTCTGAAATAATATTATTTCTATGGTAATTGGACTCAAAGTGGTATAAAACACACATTTAATAGACATTTCCAATTGGAAAAGTTAAAGAACTTATCTAACTTAGCTAGAATGAATCTAGCTAGACTATATGTTTGACCAAAATTAATTTTTAGTTAGAAATACTAAAATTCAGCTGTACTGATAAGTTAGCCTAAAAGGTGATAGATTATTGTGCTTTTACCCTATAATATTTACCTTCATATTTATTTTCCTTAATGAAATCTTATTTCATTTGAAAGGTTGATTCCTAAATAAGGTTTGGACCAAGGAAAACTCATTTTAAAAACCTTTTTCATATTTTTCTTCATCTGAGTATAGGTGTAGAAGCTGTCAAAATTAATCCATAAAGTTCAAGATCTATGGGACTGACTGTCAACATTTCAAAAAGAACTCCTAGGAAAAAAATGCCGCAAGATTCTTATTCTGAAGAAAAATTCCCTAGCCATTTTTCACCCAAAAAATTCACCTCAGATTTAAATAACAGGTCAGTTTTTCTTCTTCATTTTTGTTCCAGTAACTATAGCTTTCTATATATTTTTTATCAATTTTTCTTTTCTAAAATTGTTTAATTTCACCTATTTTAGTATTTATCTTGTATAATTAGATTTTTTTATCCATTTCAATCTTAATCACTAATCATGAAGGGACTCACTTAGCATTTAATTCCTACTTGAGCCTATTCAACGCAGTGCAAGGCAGAAGAATTCTCAAAGGAAATTTCCAAGCCCCTAGCTAAACAAAAAAATAATGGAATCGCAATAGGAAACTGAGATTTGATAAAAGTCTAAAATCTTATTCATAAAACAACTGATTACATGAAATGTTCCAGGCTATAAGGCCTTCCCACTTATAACCAATTACAAAGAAAATAACAATTCTCCAAGATCTCTAAAGATCTAACTCAAACCTAATCCAAGCTAGTTAGATCTATAACAATAGGTCATGACAATATGGTAGAAATACCAAGAAGAATCTAAACTTGTGGTCGCAAGCACCCCAAGCAACCTGTGTGTTTTCCAAGCCCACACTTAGCTACTAGCTCTTCTCAAATCTACACCTCTTTTCTACTCCCCTAATCTCATCCTAGATCCCTAATCTGATCCCAAAGACCCTCTACATATACCCCACTAAGCCACAAGTTGTCCTAGTCAATTACAAATAAAATAAACCATTATATTAAATACATATTCAAGCCACAAGTCATCATGCAAACAAATATTAAATGACCCATTTGGCCATTCCAATCCACTAAATACACATAGGATAAAAAATAAAAAACCAAATAGGTTCACACACATCCCTACAGTTGATCCATGTCATGATCACACGCTTAAAAAATTTAATGTACCAAGTCGGCCTCCTAGATCCGCAAGAACACTAGTCGGCAAGCCAAACTACCAATTGTCATACATCAAACTACTGAGCACCAGAATTTGCCAAGCCCTTTGGCCAACACATGTCAAGAAATACCAAATTTGAGCACTAGTATGCACCGAGCCCTTTAGTAACCAAGCACCTCAACCAATACTGCACCTAACAACGACCGAGCATCCACCCATCTTTCACCGAGTACTCCAACACAAAACATTAAGGAAAAATCACACCAACATGTAGGATTTCCAACTACCCCAAGATGTTCCTGCATCAGACACCCTAGATGAGAAATGATGTTCTTAAAGGTTGGACGAACATCTTGCATGATTCAACACATAAATCCTAAATTTGTTCTTTACATACATGTCCTCCAAGTCTTTAATACTCTTACCCTGGATCCAGTTATGCTTCATTTTCCTTCTCAATTCTTTCGTTGAAACTTCATAGGTTGTTTCTCATACTGATCTCTAAGCCTTTCAGAATCCTTTAACTCAACTTGGCTCCTAAAGCTTAGGTTCCTCCCACTGAGTTCTTCATTCTACAAAGGAATTAGTGAAAACTTCCTTCCATTCTTCTCAACAAAAAACACATTCTTAACACAATCATACACAACCCTAAAATCATATTCCCAAGGTCTAACAAGCAATATGTGATAACTACCCATGTCCACAATATCACATTAAAATTGATCCTTATACTAGCCAATCTGAAATTCAACAAGACATTCCTCCCTCACTTCCAAAGCATATACATCTCACAACCAACCAATCCTATAAGGACTAGGATCTCTCACTCTCTTCAAACCAAGTTTATGATCTATCTCCTCAGCTACAAAGTTATTAGTCCTACCATCATCCACAGTCACATTGCAAATTTTACCAATGAACTTACAATGAGTCTTGAACATATTAGTCCTTGGACTAGGTTCCAGTAGTCTCTTACCAAGCTGTATTCATCAACCCAGCAAACTGCGTCCTCCTTTTTTACGTTCTTTCACCAGGTCATTAGCCTCATTCACCACAATAGCTCTTCGCTCACCAGTCTTCTCAGAACATTCAAAATATCTATGTCCTTCTTCACCACAATGAAAGAAGTACCCTTAAAGGAAACCTTACAGGTCCTCTTCCTTGGCTCAATGAGTTTTGGGTCATCTCCAGTGGTCGCCTTATCCTTGACAGAGTGATCTTGTTTCTCCTTCCCTCTTGATCCACCTTGATGTTTTATTTTCAACTTGTCTTCTTCTTTCTGAGCATACGGATAAGTATCCTCAACTAAATTAATCTTCAGCATAACAATCTCATCCTAAATATTGAATCTTAATCCATTAACATACTTAGCTAATTTGTCCTTGGAAAGTTATCAATTCCCAGAATGAATAGTCAACTTATAGAACTCATCGGTATAATCATTCACAGAAAAATCCTTCTATTTTAGATTCTGCAACCTCTTAAACAACTCAATTTCATATTCATAAGGTATTAACTTAGCCTTTAACTTATTCACCATCAACCTCCATCTAGTGATCTTCACTTCACCTTCTTCTTCTATATCTCTCTACAATTGTTTCCACCAAGGACTACCATGTCCCTTTAGGTTAGTCTTTGCCAATATTACTCTAAGTGGATTATCAATATCCTCTAACTCAAAGAAGTCTTCCAATTCACCAATCCAATCAATTGGGTCTTTATGATTCAAAGTACCTGATAAATTAGAAACATCCATCTTATGCTTCAACTTTAGTGGATTGTCATATTTGTCCAACTGAATAGCTCTATCATCCATAGATATTTCCACATGGTTAGTTTTATCCTCTCCACTAGATCCAATAGTTTAAATTTCTTGAACAACTTCCTCATAACCCTCCTTAGTTCCCACATTCTAAGGTACACTAGTCATAGCCCTTATGATATCAGTGGTCATATCATTCTTTATCAAGTCCATCTCAGATCTAAAATATTCTTTAACCTTCTCTATAATTCTAGACTCCACAACATCATATATATCTACAATCTCCCTAGGGTCCAATCTTATCAAAGGCATCTTCCAAGATATATGCAAACCCTCTACGAAAAATCACCAACTTTCCAACCCAAGGTCCTAGTGCAAACTACCTCACCCTCGACGATTTGTCCACATAATAAAGAATTTCAAGCTTTGATACCACATGATGTAGTGATAGGTATTAGAATCCAAAAAGTAAATTTCTAGGCCCATAGACAAATAACCGCACAATGGAATCACAACAGGAAACCAAGATCTACTAACCGTTTGAAATCTTATTTAGAAAACAAATAATTACATGCAATATGTCTGGCTGTAAGGCCTTCTCGGTTATAGAAAATTACAAAGAAAATAACAATTCTACAAGATGTCTCAAGATCCAACCCAGCCCTAATCCTAGCTAGCAAGAACTAAAATAATAGGTCACAACAATCTGGTAGAAACACGAAGAAGAATCTAAACTTGTGCTTATAAGCACCCCAAGAAACCTTCTTATTTTCCAAGCCCAAACTTAGCTACTAGCTCTACTCAAATTCACACCTCTTTGCTACTCCCTTGATCTCTTGTTGGATCCCTAAAATGATCCCCAAGGCCCTCTACATATATCTGACTAAGCCACAAGTTGGCCTAGTCAATTACAAATATAATAAACCCTTACATTAAAAACATATTAAATCCATAAGTTAGCCTGCAAACATATATTAAATGACCCAGTCGGCCATTCCAATCCATTAAATGCACATATGATAAAGATCCAAGACCCAAATAGGTCCACAAATATCCCCATGATCAATCCACAACATTATCACATGCTTCACAAATTAAATGCATCAAGTCGTCCTTCCAAATCCACAAGAACACTAGTCGGCAAGAAAAACTACTGAGTGCCAGATAGAAAATTGTCAAGCACCAAAAGTTGTCAATCCCCTGGGCCAACACATGTTAAAAATATACTTATTCATCCCCCCTCTTAGTATATTATATGTTCAATAGGAGGCTCAATATTAGTGATGAGTGGGGAGTATATCCTTAATAGGTTCATTTTTGTGTCCATCTTTTTTGGTTAAATACTGTAGGTTTTTTTTTTATTGTGAGGAGTGGAGGGATTCTTTCTCTCTCCTTTATTCTAAACTAGGGGTGTGATATTTTTGGTTGAGTCATCCCTATTATTCTATATTTCAATTTTCATGAAGTTATAGATATTTTATTTCCTTATGCTCTCTTTTAGTGAAGATGGCTCCCTCTAGATTGTTTGCATCCTTGGGTCTATGTGTAGAACCTATATTTTTTCTTTATGGGTTCTAGAACATCTTCATTGTTAGTAGTTGTAGTTGATGTTTCCAGTGGTTATCTATTTGTTTCTTCATCAAGTGCTCTAGATGGGTTTTTTAATCCTATTAGTATGTAGGTTCTCCTTGGTATATTCTTCCTTTTAAAGAAGGGATAGCGTTTATTTTCCCTCATCCACATTAGGGGCTGTGAAAATCATTGGAATCCCATGTCATTATTTTTTGTGCCTCTATGTGTAAAATGCATATCAATGCATTTCACCGGCGTTTTTGGTATTTTCCCTTCTTGGAAATGATTTATTAATGTGGGGTTTCTCTTCTTATTTTGTTTTCCATTCAATATTTTTTGGATTTACATTTATTTTTTTTCTTGTTGAAATCTACATGCACCTAATTTGTTGTCCTCTACTAATCATGTTGCACATTGTCATTATACAATCTCTCCTTTTCTTATCATGGTAATATTTTTCTTCTCTAAAGTTGAATGGGGGATTTCAATGTGTATACATGGAAATATTCATATTGCAACCATCAACTAAAACATCAAAACCATTAGAGGTTTAGCATGTAAAAGATTCAAATAACAAGCATGAACACAACAAAATGATCCTCATATCAGTGGATAGAGCTTGAAACAAGTTTGCCCAAGAGGAGTTTTTGATTTTCTCTCTTATGGAGGTGTGAATGTGCTCTCTCAAACATAATATTCAAAATCCCCAAGTGAAAATGCTAAGATGAATGAAAGATTGATGGATTGAAGAAGGATTCAAGAGATAGTATGAAAGAACTAGTCTCAAAGCTTCTCAAGATGTGAAGATTAAGCTACCATGAATGCAATGCAAAGCAATATTGAAGCTATGATTCTTTTACCGAATTTCTAGGATGTGATCTCTAGATTATTTAAGCAAGAAAACAACTATGAGCATGAAAACATTATACAATTCTAAAGGAAAAAAAGAGCATAATAAAAGAACAACAACAATGTGAGAAATGAAATGCAAGAGAGGAAGGCCTATTTTTATAGATTTGTGAAGGGAATGGATAGTTGAGATTAAGAGGTGGAAGAGAGATGAGTGGCTAGGATTGAGGGTTAGGTTGGAAAAAGTCAAAGGGGATTGCGCACATGATTAGAGGTAAATTACCTTTTAAATCGGGATTAGAGGAATATTAGAAAGAGGTGATTTTAGAAAAAGGTGAGGAGAGGATTATTTTAATTTAATCCAAGTTTAGAGCATTTCTAGTCTAGTAGAGGGGTTTTTAATAAATATAGATTTATTAAAAGGGGATTTGTGAAGGGAAATATATTTAAATAAAATACATTATGATGGTATTTATTTTGTATGTAAATACCACAAATGAAATTATTTATTTAATTTAATTAAATAGTTAGATGAATAAAAGGGAATTTAATATTAATAATAATATTAATATTTTTGGACATCTACATTTTCCCCTCTTTGACATAGTGTCGCAAGTGATGTTGCATCAAAGAAAAAAAAGTAACTTGCCCCAAAGGAAGTTGGTTTGTAGGAGTCATGTCGAAGCGGCGATGGTAAGAGGTTGTGCCCGCTCAAGAAAAGGATGCAACAAGAGAAGCGTATGTGGAATTTTCTTGAAAAAGGACGTAATAAGAAGGAGGAATATAGCGGAGTGAATAAATAGAAGCCTTCAAAATGCAAGATGCAAGAATGGTTTTAAATGCATCTAAGTATGCAAATGTAGGACTTGGGGATTCAATTGTGTTAAATTATGGAGAGCACATCCGGGTTTGATATTGCAAAAGGAGGTATGCATCAAGTGTTAGAAAACATAGATGACAAGATTCCCTTGCATTGAATAGATTATTAGACAAAGCACATCACAAAAGACACATGAATCAGTAGACACCAATAACATTGCACCAAGATATAGAAGATCGAGGTAGTGGTGAGTATGTTTTAACTGACACAAAAATATAATATAAACAAAAAGGTCTCATGACCAAGCAGTCACCCAGTCCAAATTTATTTCCATGAATAGGATTATGGGATGAAGGATTGATAAGCTATTGCTGGAAGGATGCATCATGATGGGAAAAGGTTGGATTTGGAATTTGATTGAGATATTCCCTAGAAAAAGCTGTGAAAGGGATGAGGAGCAAGGAGGTTCGGTCTCAAAACTAATTTGGTGAAAAATGTTATTGCAGTTGTAGAGTTAAGCACCATAAGGAAAATATGCAGTGATGTGGATGGAGGAAAAGTTTATTGCAATTTTTTATGGATATTTGAACTTTTAGGATTTTTGTATTTTTTAATTTTTTGGGAATTTTTATGAATTTAAGCTATACAATGGGATTAAGAATACAAGAACATACATGTGGGAGAAGAAAGCAGTAGAAAAAGAAGAGAAAAGTTTTTCAGGCAAAACAAGGGCTAGAAGAGGGGCTAGGGGGAAATTAGGTCATTGTTTAATAGTGTTTGAAGAATAAAAGAGCTCTAGAGAGAAGAAATGGTTGAGAAGAGCCCCAAACTAGAGATGTCAGTTTTGGAATCAACCTTTGCACAAAAACCAATACACGGACTCGCATCTACACAAACAATGGTTCTAAATCGGCATCTGTGAAGATGCCAGACCCAGACCTGCATCTTCATAGACATGGGTTAGGGAGAAAGAGCTCAGAGTCATCGATGTAGGAACTGGATTCTCTGCCCAAACTGATGTCTATGCCAAAAGGGTACATGTTAGGGGAGGGGGAAAAAGGGAATATCTGGTGGGGGCCATGGATGGGTCGGTAAAAGACCTAGGGGTATGATGCCCCAATGTGGGAGGGATTAAGCTAGATTCAGAAGAAAATAACATGATTATGGTGCATCTTGGATTTTGTAGGAGAATTATCCACCACTATGTTCGAGGGAGCAGTAGCCTCCTACCATGGAGTTCTAGAGTTAGTTGACAGAGACTGAGTGGGGGTTGATTGTAGTAGTTGGGTTAGATTATGTACCCTGATGGCCTTGGCTATAGACACATAATGGCATGATGACAACCCTAGTTAAAAGATGGCACAATGAAATGACCACCTTCCACATGCCTACTAGAGAGGCGACGATCACTTTGGAGGACTTCTAGAGGATTCTTAGGGTACCAATACGGGGACCTACGCCCTAGTATCACTTGGAGAATAGTGAGAACTATATGCAGTTGGTCTTCAAGAGGCTGATGAGGAGGATACCAAGAGATGGGATATGGATGTCATGGTAGCCAATGGTGGATAGGAGGCTTGAGAGGATAGCATTATTTCTAGGGGGTTTGATTGGAGGGAGGATGTTGGTAGATCTGCCAGGCCATGGGTTTGGGATGGGATATTCTAGGGTTCCAGATAAGATGATAGAGCATGAGACTATATATTGTTGGGGATATATTATGCTAGGACAATTATACCATGATCTACACATGGCTATGTACCACGGGGTGCCCAACATAGGGAGAGCAGTGACTTTACTAATAGTGTGGGCATGGGAGTATATTGCTATGCTCCAACCACTAAGACTACAAGAGGATCGCCAGCTAGGTGATCCCTATGCATGCAGGTATCAGATACCACTGAGGTACACATTAGTGGGACAGAATGGGTACTGGAGGAGTCTGGATGATGAGATCCATTTTTTCTTCTGGACACCATATAGGGCATGCGATCCATGAAGATCTATGAAGTAGAAGACAAGGATACAAGATGGGTGAGAGGAATATTTATACCTCGCATCAGTCTAGATAGAATGCTATCTTCTATGGAGGAAAATACATAAGATAGAGAGTTGCAAACCCTCTTGAGTGATGCAACAGTTTGGTTTATAGCAAGGGGTGGTGGAAGAGGATCTCTTACATCCTCATGTCACCAGGGAGGTAGGTGTTAGGGGAAAATAGATAGATTCCCTCACAATCAGGACTATGTAGAGGACACTAGAATCGGTAGACTAGGTAGCTAGTCCCAACATGGATGATGGAGGGACTACTGTAGAGTATGCGGTCTAGTGGGAAGCACACGTACCATTGTGGTTGATAGATCCAATACAGGTGTATGTCCATGAGAAACCAAAAAGAGAAATGGATATAGAGGATGTGATAATAGTAGGGCATGCCAGGGAGACATCAACATCTTAGGGAGATGGAGGAGGGAACCTTAGAGGAGATAGGTACATGCATGCATTGATGTATAGGAATAAGATCCATAGGTGCCATTATAGGCACTGGGATAGGGACAGGTGCAAAGAGAGATGTAGGGATATGGGCCACCACCACAAGTACCACTATAAGTACCTCTAGAAAAAACACCATAAGTACCTCTAGGGACACCACCACAAGAAGAAGGGCCTATGCATGTAGCATATGATACCCTAGATGTAGAGGTGAGATAGATTTGGGGGCTTCCGGAGACAGCAGTGCCATAAGAAGGCCACCAGACAGGAAGAGAGATAATCTACAGATAGAGGCAATGAGGATGCAGGTAGAGGCCAACATAGAGAGGTCTATGGCAGACAACCTCTAAATAGCCTTATATGCCTTACAACTAATATTAGATTCTTGGGATTTCTCTATAGGGGCTATAGAGAGCTATACACGATGATAAATAAGATGTTCAAATTGACTGACCATGATGAGAAGGCCACATATCAGATAAGGGCCCTTATAGTGTAGAGAGATGAGGCATAGAGATAGGAAGAGACCTATATGATAGAGAGGAATATAGCCTAACTTGTGGCCACAATAGGAGGGATATCATGGGTTTTGATAGAGACATTCACCGCACATAGGAATGCAGCTAGGAAAGGAAGGGAGGCCACATACTCTATGGGGTTATATTATGATGCACTTCCAGAGGAGAGACAACAACCCACTTATAAAGAGTCGAACCATACTAATATCACAGGGACAGATTCTCATGGAACATTGGGGGTGCCACCTCATCCACCTAGACTTCAAGGAGGTAAGAGACCATCACAACCACCTACATGAGTGATTAGAGGATTATGATACTCTTTTTTGTAGTTTTCTAAGAGATGATATGTATATGCACACTAGCACCTAGGTGCATTATGATGTATTTATTTATGATAGACTTATTTACCACAGATATGGATTTTATACATATGATGATGAAATTTATGATATTGTGTTGAGTCTTATGATGTATGGTGGACTTATGATATGCTTATATGAGGATTTATGATTTATGATGTAGGATGTGATGATGTATACTGACATGCAATGATGTATGATTTATATGTGATGTTGTAGTTATGCAAGATGTGATGAGTTATTTATTTTTGTATTTCATATTTTTCATATGCATATTATGTAGTTAATGAAATGTAATGGATGAACTTAAATAGTCATGAATGCAACTTAATAAACATGTAATGAGATGCAATGAATGTATGCAAATGTATTGTATAATAACTTAATAAATATAATGAACCTGATGATAATGAAAAGATGATATGAAAATGTAAGCATGATAAATGCAATGAAATGCAATGGATGCAATGAGACTCATATTTTAGGTGTGTGCCACTTTCGACTAATGGACCCAACAGGTGAACCATAAAAGGACTCAACAAAGGATGATTAGCTTGGGGAAGTTAGTGTAGGGAGGCTCATAAATTCAATACGATGGTGAGGGGATAAGAAAAAATGTGGATTTACAAGGAAGAAATTGAGCAGACATCCACAAGTGATATGTACAAATCTTCTGTGAATGAGATCGGACAAGATCATGTTACTGATGTGTGCGATATGTTGAAGCGAGGGAATATCAGTTGAGGAATGGAATGGAGTCAAAAGATAGATGTATGAGGGGATGAGATTTTGATAGATAATGATGTTTTCCACTATATGTGATGCCCCCCATTTACTAGGTTTTTATCACTTATACTTTCCCATGGCGCCTAATTGCCAACTTTTAACCACTAGACAAATTGTTTCTCTTTACTCTTCCTTTTTTTTTTTTTTTTTCAATGTTTTCCAGGTGCATGTTTGCTAGGTTTTCACTGGGACAACCATTTTTTTCAGCTTCTTTTTCTATTTTTAAGACTTTTCAGGAGATTTAACACTATTTTCATATTTCTTTAGGACTTGTTATACTTTTTATGTATTTTCTCAAAGAATGGGATATTTTCTCAATCCTCAGACATAGCACCTGAGATGAATGATATTGATGGGATCATTCAAAGTGTCTCCTTCAGGATTTGAGATTTGATATGCCCCAAAACCAAAGCATGCAGTGAAGACATAGGGGCTTTGCCACCAGACTTCAAATTTTCCCTTATTTTCTTGATCTCTGTCTACCTTTTTATTTTATTTAAGGACTAGGTCTCCCACCTGGAACTGTCGTCGGTGAATCTTTTTGTTGTAACTTCTCTTAAGGAAATTTTGATATAAAATAAAGTGGTCATATGCATGTTGGAATTTCTCATCTAATAGATCCAATTGCTTAAGGCATGTCACACAATAGTCTTCAACTGCAATCATGTCCTTGAGTGAAACACACAATGATGGTAGTTCGACCCCAAAATTGGTAAGACAACTTCAACACCATAGACAAGGGAATAGGGAGTGGTTCCTATGGGATTATGGTAGGAAGTACCATATGCCCAGAGGATGGTGTTAATTTTGAGGTGCGATTCATGACCATTATCATTGAAAACATTCTTGAGGATCTTGAGAAGGGTCTTATTGGTTACCTGAGCTTGGTCGTTAGCTTGAGGAAAATACAAACTGGAGTAGCAGTGATGGATATGGAGGTGATCACACAAATATTCTAAATTTTTTTTTTCAAATGGTGTTCCCTGATCAGTGAATATGGTGGAGGGGATGCTGAAATAACAGAAAATATGGTAGAAGATGAACTTTTAAATCTGATTACCTATGGTAAGGGTGAGTTGAATTTATTCAACCCACTTTGTAAAATAAACTATTTCTATGAATATGTATTTCTGTCCTTTAGAAGAGAGGGGAGTGATCTTACCAATGAGGTCCAAACCCAAACACAAGAAAGGCAAAGGAGGTGCAATGGGATGGAAGTCTTGTGTAGGAGCATAAATCAAATTGACATGTTGTTGACATGGTAAGCACTTCTTGACAAACTCACACGCATAATTTTCCATTATGGGTAAGTAGTATCCTACCCATAAAATTTGTTTGGCTAGGACCATGCCACTTTTATGGGCACCAAAAATCCCAGCATGTACTTCTCACAAATCCTAGGTGACATTGTTATCTTCTAAACATCTAGACATAGCACCTGAGATGAATGATATTGATGGGATCATTCAAAGTGTCTCCTTCAAGAGTTGAGAGTTGATATGACCCAAAACCAAAGCATGTAGTGATGACATAGGGGCTTTTCCAGGAGACTTCAAATTTTCCCTTATTTTCTTGATCTTTGCCTACCTTTTTATTTTATTTAAGGACTAGGTCTCCCACCTGGAACTGTCATCGGTGAATCTTTTTGTTGTAACTTCTCTTAAGGAAATTTTGATATAAAATCAAGTGGTCATATGCCTGTTGGAATTTCTCATCTAATAGATCCAATTGCTTAAGGCATGTCACATGATAGTCATCAACTACGATCATGTCCTTGAGTGAAACACATAATGATGGTAGTTCAACCCCAAAATTGGTAAGACAACTTCAACACCATAGACAAGGGAATATGGAGTGGTTCCTATGGGAGTATGGTAGGAAGTACCATATGCCCAGAGGATGGTGTTAATTTTAAGGTTTGAGTCATAACCATTATCATTGAAAACATTCTTGAGGATCTTGAGAAGGGTTTTATTGGTTACCTGAGCTTGGTCGTTACCTTGAGGAAAATACAGACTGGAGTAGAAGTGATGGATATGGAGGTGATCACACAAATATTCTAAATTTTTGTTTTCAAATGGTGTTCCCTGATCAGTGAATATGGTGGAGGGGATGGTGAAATAAAAAACAATGTGGTAGAGGATGAACTTTTAAATCTGATCACCTATGGTAAGGGTGAGTTGAATTTATTCAACCCACTTTGTAAAATAAACTATTTCTATGAATATGTATTTTTGTCCTTTAGAAGAGAGGGGTGTGATCTTACCAATGAGGTCCAAACCCAAACACAAGAATGGCAAGGGAGGTGCAATGGGATAGAGGTCTTGTGTAGGAGCATAAATCAGATTGACATGTTGTTGTCATGGTAAGCACTTCTTGACAAATTCACACGTATAATTTTCCATTATGGGTAAGTAGTATCCTGCCCATAACATTTGTTTTGATAGGACCATGCCACTTTTGTGGGCACCACAAATCCTAGCATGTACTTCTCACAAATCCTAGGCAACATTGTTATCTTCTAAACATCTAGAGAGAACACAGTGATAGCCCCAATGATAAAGGGTGTTTCCTACACTAGTGTAGCGGGAAGCTCATTGAATAAGGTTCTAGCATTGGGTGTTGGTGATATGGGGAGATATGATACCATTTCATAGATAAGAATGGATATGATGGTACCATGGGGACTAGGGACCAACCAAGACACATAGGATGTCTGATTCATTATTCTCATAAAAAATTGCATGAAGTTTCTCAACTAGCAATTCATACTCTGTAGAGCCATGAGTAATCTCCAAAAAAGAGCTAATGGTGGCCATTGTATCAACAACCTTATTTTGTAGTCATGGCACTTGGGTCATTTTTAAATGGAGAAAATTCTATTTCATCTTGTCAACCATCTTCTTATAGGGCATAGATTTTTCATCTTTTGTTTTGTACACATCCAATAATTGTTTGATGATGAGCTGGAAATCCCTGAAGACATGTATATCTGTGATGTTCCATTAGATGGCCATGCAGAGTTCTAAGAAAAGTACCTCATATTATACAATGTTTTTTTTGCAGTGGAATCCCAATTTGAATGAATTAGAGATGTAGTCACCCTTAGGTGTGACAAAGAGCATTCATGCCCCTAAACCATGAGCTATGTGGGATCCATCATAGTAAATTTTCCATGTGGGATTCTCTTCTACCATACATAAATGTTCATTTGGGAATTATGTGACCAAAGGATATGCGTCCACCAATGGTGCTTCTACTAACTGATCTATGATGACTTTCCCTTTAATGGCCTTTCTATTCACATATTGAATATAAAACTATCTTAGAAGCATAATCTATTATTCCATTTGACCTGTGAGCATGGTCTTAGATAGTAGGTATCTTAGAGGGTGCACTTTTGAAATGAGCTTTATTGTGTGACTGAGCATATAGTGGAAAATTTTAAGAGTGGAAAAAACCACTGTGAGGCAGGCTTTTCCATAGGAGAGTAATTGAGCTCATAACCTACTAAGGTTCGAATGATGTAATAAATGGATATTTCTTTTCCATCTTCATCTAATTGAGCAAGGAGTGCCCCCAGTGTTGTTGTAGTAGTAGAAATATACAAGATAAGTGGCCGACCTGGTGTACGCGGTACCAAGATTGGTGGACTTATGAAATATTCTTTGATTTTTTTAAAAATCTTCTAGTATTGAGGGTCCCATTTGAAGTTTTTTTATTTGTATAGAAGATGGGTGAATGGTTGGCACTTGTCTACTAGTTGAGAGATGAAATGAAAAATATATTAGAACTTTCCTTGTAGACTATGAAACTACCAAAGAGTTCTGGGTGGAGGCATTTCTGTGATATCTTGTACCTTTTTAGATCTATTTCTATGCCTCTCCTTGATACAAAAAGCCCTAGAATATTTTGTGATGTGACCCCAAAAACACATTTCTTGGGGTTGAGCATTAGACCATAGTGACCAAAATGATCAAATACACATTCTAGTACATCAAGGTGATCTTCTCAATTGATTGATTTAGCCAAGATGTCGTCTACATAGTCTTATAGAATTTTGTGGATCATGCCATGAAAGATAAAGGTCATGGCTCTTTGATAAGTCACCCCTATGTTATTTAATCCAAATGGAATCATATCATGGTAGAAGATACCCCAAGGGGTTGTAAATGATGTCTTATGTTGATCTTCTTTCGCGACACAAAAATGATTATATCCTAAGAAACCATCCATGATTGACAACATCTCATGTCGAGCGGTAAGATCTATGATCATGTCAATATTGGGCAAGGGAAATCATCCTTTGGTTATGCTTTGTTTAGATCCTGAAGTGCTATGCATATCCTGATTGATTTGTCTAGTTTGGATACTAGCACCATGTTCGAGATCCACTAAGAATAGTCAATGACACAGATGATTTTACCTTGAAGGATTTTTTATAATTCCACCTTGACTAATAATGCTATCTTGGGATGCATCTTGTGGATTTTCTAGTTTACTTGTTTGACATTTGGATCCATGAATAGATGATAAGCCACAAATTTAGGGTCTAATCCTAGCATGTAAAGATAAGACCATGCAAATTTATCTATGGATTCTCCTAGGAGAGTAGTGAGGGTTGTTTCTTTGCCTTCCGTCAGTGATGCTAGAATTTTTTTTTGTACCCAGGTTGATCAAATTTCTTTATTCTATGAGAATGTGTGACATCTTGGGCCTACAATCATGGATAAGAGGAAAAGAAGGGTCTTATGATGAACTACAACTAACTATAAGATTGAATTCATTTGTTGATAATCAAGTGAGTTACAAATATAATGATTGACATTATCAGTTGATATATTGTCATTGATGATTGTTTGAGTATCATAATGGTGGAAAATATATGTTATGAATTAGAGAAATAGAACACACAATGTTTATTTGGTCGCTAAATGAAGATTTCTATATATACCGAGAGATAGTGAACACTAAGTAAAACACAATGTATACCGAGCACAATGATAATCGAGCTAGGTATCACTGACACAATATAGTATTGACTTAGAAGTTAATTAAAACTGATGCCAACTAGAATGTTGAGCTGGAAATTGATTATTTTGAGGTAAAAGATAAAGTTTTTTTTTATGTTGATCAAACAGTTATGAAAACTCAATGAAGATATGATGACCAAGATTGAAACATGTTTTTTACACAACTGTCGAGGACGGTTTAAGTGGAAAAATTAATAATGGAGATTAAGTAGAAAAATATGAAGGATGGAAATTAAATGAGCTATGATGTCTATATAAGACATAAGGGATTCATTATGAATTGTATACACACAATGATATGATGCACATGCAAATTTTATGCATGACTAATTTAGTTGGTTAAAGAAAGAATCGAGCCTTTTCTGTAGACATTATTGAGTGACAGAGGAAAGGGCATTACAGAGCATAAAAGAGTATGGTGAATCAGATGAACTAAAGTGAACAAATTGATTAGAGGTATTATGTACCTAGCATAGATCTAAAAATTAGAAAAACAAAGTTGTATTTGAATTAGATCATCGCTATATCAGTGTAACCATTGTTTCAGATAAATCTCTTAACCAAGTAGGATGTGAATGTCTTTATTATGAAATTATAATGAATGTTGAGTTTTTTCTTGTTGACCCCATAGTGAATGCATGGTCAAGAGAGAAATGTTATTTTTAATCATCTAACCAGGTCACATTTAACAGTGTGCATTGTAACCTTTAACAGGGTTGGCTCTTCACTGAGATCACTTCAGAAGAGTGAAAATATTATGGGTTACTAGTCCAAGGTGGTTTTTCCCTTAGTAGGTTTTCCACATTAAAAATATGTGTCAATGTGCATGAATGTTGTGGATTGTTATTTTTCTTTATTCTTTACTTTTTTTTCATTGATTGGTAATCACAATATTAATTTATTGATATTCGGTAAATACTATTGCTTAAAGTTTGATATAATAAAATATATTTCACGGAGTCAAATTATATGTTTGAAATTTTTTTTATATACATCTAGAGGAATTTGGGACTGTAGGATAATTGGGAGGTAACTGATTCACACCCCCCTCTTAGTTATTCTAACAATTGGTATCAGAGCAAGTGTGCTTAGAAGAAAGTTTTGAAGGACTTAAGCTAAATATCACAAGATATATAAGAGAGATGCACCAAAGTTTAACAAGGAGAACTGCTTTTCAAGGAAAAGTAGAATGTGACTATACCTATCAGCGATTGAAGACAACATTGTAGATTATCTAGATAATTAATTATTTCTACCTACTAGACCAAGTTGAATGTCAATTATATGAAAGAGAAACATGAACATAACCTTATCATGGTGGAGATGGCTTCTTCACTTACTAATTTTGAATTTGAGGATATCAAGACTTGTACAACTTACAAGCAGATATGGGACAAGCTTAAATTAGTTTATGGAGGAGATGAAAATGTACTGAGAGATAAATATGAAAGTCTTCGAGGGAAATTTGATGACATGAGAATGAAAGAAGGATAAAACATAACATAGTACAATACCCAAATTAAGGAAGTTGTGAATGTTATTGGAGAATCTAGTGAAACTATTGATGAAGACACTATTGTGAGTAAGATTATTAGAACTCTATTTCCTATTTATTCTATAAGAGTCTCTGCAATACATCAAAATGAGAGTAGCACCTGTAATTCATTTTACTATTGATAGTCTTATTGGAAGATTGATTTCTTTCAAACTGAATAATTTTGGCAATAGTATTGTACCTTCTATGGAATCCATATTTATGTCTACATTGAAAATTGGTAAATCTAGTAGCAAACATATAATAACAAATAAGAGTGATAGTGACAGTGATAGTGATAGTGATGACAAGGAACTTGATGAACTTGAAGCTTTAAAGGAAGATATAAAGGTAAACTACCTTTGATATGTTTTAACTGTAAAGAGATTGGCCATTTTTCTACAAGATACCCTAAAAGAATGAATGATGAAGTATATGATAGATCTAATGACACAAAGGATGACCGATACTACAGAGGCAACTGATAGTCTGACAGAAGAGATAGCCAGGATTACAAAGATAAAGGTAAGAAAGCCTGTTACATTGTTGAAGATAAAGATAATGACAGTGGTTCTGATAGTGATTAAGATATTGAGACAACATTCATAGCCTTCAAACATGATTCTGATAAAGATAAAAGGTATGTAGAAACAATTCTTATCTCTAAAGTTAGTAAGCATGACATTTGGGTTATTTATAGTGGTTGTACACATCACATGACTAGAGAAAAAATAATTTATTGAACATTATGATGTTGGATTCGTTAGAATGTGAAATGATACACCTTGTCAAGTGAAAGGAAAAGGTACTATAATGTTGAACAATCAAATCAAATGTGAAAATTAATATTAGGTAAAAGGTCTTAACTATAATCTTTTGAGTGTTTCATAGCTGAATAATACAAGTCACAAAGTTGCTTTTGATAACAAAAAAGATAGAATATATGATGGAACTGGAAAATTGATCGGCATTGGCGAACAATCTAAAGATAACCTATTCTACCTTGATACTATTGAAACTACTTGCTTATTAGAAAATAAGGAAGATATATGGTTATGACATAAAAGAATTTTTCATGTAAATTTTGACAACATGGTTAAGACCAGTAAGAAAAGAAAAGTTAGATCCTTACTGAGCTTATCTAAACTAGACTAGGTAATGTGCAAAAATTGTCAAATGGGAAACATGTCAAAATCTAGTTTCAAGAGAAAGAATTTTTCATCTAATGATATTTTGGAGCTAGTTCATACAGACCTATGTGGACCAATGAGAGCACAAAGCTATTATGGGGATATATAATTTATTTTATTTGTTGATGACTACTATAGAATGATGATTATCATGTTCCTAAAATAAAATTCTAAAGCATTTAAGATGTTTAAATGGTACAAAGATAAAGTGAAAAAATAAATTGGAAGATAAATGAAGTGTTTGAGATCTGATAGAGGAGGTGAATTTATTTATGATGAGTTCAATAACTATTGTGATGAGTATGGAATCAAAAGATAGGTTTCTGTACTGAGGATACACAACAGAACATAATTGCTAAAAGAAGGAATAGATCAATTTTAGATTGTTCCACAACATTGATGATTGAAAAGAGTGTTGCACAAACATACTGGAGAGAAGCAATTAGCACATTCATTTACACACTACACTGAGTACTACTAAAGAAAGATTAAAATAAGACACCCTATGACCTATGGTACTGTTACACACCTAATGTGAGTTATTTTATAATATTTGGTAGTCATTTTTTATTTTGAAACATGATCGAAATGGTAAATTCAATTCAAAAAGTGATGAGGGAATATTTCTTGGATATTCTACTAAGAGTAAAGCTTACAAATGTTTGAACAAGACTTCTAACTAGTGGAGGAGCACCTAGGTTGTCCCTAAAGTATTAGTACAATTTTGGCTTGTAACTGAGTCTATCCAAGTAAGTGACTTTTCATTTTAACATTAGAATGTCTTGTAAGTGTGTAATTAGATGGATTAGTAGTTAGTACTCAATCCAATCTAGTTTTATTGCTTTCTAGCAGTTATTCCTTAGTTTATGCCCAAAGTGGGAAATATGGTCTAAAAGTGTTCTAGACTTAGGTAAGATGAGAAAATTGGCTAAAAAGGCCTCAATGATGTTTATTCATCTTTTGATGTAAGTTAGAGGTCATAATTTAGATAGTTTGCATCATTAATGCAAAAGATGCTAAAATGTTGTCATGACAACATTTGTAATTTGGCAAATGTTGCATGCAACATCGACAAATTTTGAGTCCCTTTGAAGTAGGGATGGGATATGAATGCTAGTGGCCTAATAAAATGGAGGAAGCATCTTTTTATACCTTGAGGATCATTTCCTGAGAGAGAGGGTGTGATGTAGAAAGATTTTGAAAGTGAATAGAAGCAATGTGTTCTAGTTTTCTACAACACTCAACTTGTTTTAAGTGTAGAAATGTTTGGATGGATTGAATAAATTGTTCCAGTATTGGATCCATGTTTTAGAAGTAGTTTTAAGAAATTTTCATTTAGTGTCAAACTTTTTTGAGTTGATTAGTTACGCTAGGTAAATTATTTAGGAATTAGTGTAGTTGTTGTAGGAGAGAGAGTGATTTTTAGTTTCATGGATCCCCCATGGAATCCAATAGTGGAAATATTCAAGGTATGCATGAATATGGAAGGGGAACCTTTGTATAGTGTAAATACTCAAGTATGAGGTCTAGAGAGTGTGTTTTCTAATCATAAAGTCATGCCCTAGGCGAGCAATGACTATCTGGTTAGGTGTATGACAGGGAGAATTTTGAATGCATATGCAAGGCATTGTTTGAGAGATACAAACCAAGTGTGGTTTCAGATGATTTGAGGTCCTATATATCCCTAACAAAGAGATAAGATATTTACCAATCTATTTAGATATATTTCTAGGTAGAAATCAGTTGACTGCATTTTAGGAACCAAATTAGCCCTATTTGCCCTATAATATAGGATTCTACTGTACGGATCACCTAGGCTCTTAAGAACTTGAAAATTTTTTAGGTCTTGGAAAAAGGTATCAGATTCCTATGTTTTTTTTTGGGGTTATTTGCAAGTTTTAGGAAAGAATCCAGAAAAACCCTTTGGATAGGGCTAATTGTGCAATTAAGCCTAATAGGACCAAATAAAGAGTCAGTCTTGAACTCAATTGATTGGAGTTTGAATACCCATTCCAATGGATTTGGAAGGATGTAAAAGGAATTTTATATGGTGGACACAACCCCTTCATCATTGGTGAAGTTGATATGAAGGATTTTTACTAGGAATCCTTCAAGTTAGAGTGAAGAATTGAGACACAATTATTGGTAGTTGTCCTTCACGGTTAAGCACAAGGAGACTATCTCTTGGAGTTGAGTTAGGATAGTCATAAGCTTGGAGAATGGATACTATTATGGTCCTAGAAGTGTGATTGGGATCCCAAGAATACTAGGACAAGTGGAGTCTTTATTAGAGTTTGTGTGAGCAGACGTTGGAGCACTTCCATCAGATTGGTATCAGAGTTTATTTGATTAGGCTTGTGGTGAATGTTCCAACCAGCAGAAACTATAGGAGATTCTAAAATGGTGAAAAATTCAAAGTTGGAAAAGAAGGTAGATGAGAAAGAAGTGGAGAATAATATTCTTAGAGATAGATTGGCTCAATTAGAGAAAAAGGTATATGAAGTGTATGTGAATACAAAAGAAGTAAAGGATAAGGCTAAAGGGAAAGGCAAAGAGATTATCATAGATGATGAAGTCCCTGAAGCTAACCCTGTCCTTAATGAGGAATCATTCTTGAAAGAATTGAAGACTATGAGTGGTAAATAACTAGAAGGATTTCCTATCTTTAGTGGAAAGATGGAACCAGAGGTAGTCCTAGATTGGATAGAAGGACTAGAAAATCACTTTGAGTGTGATGGAATCACTAAGGATCAAAGGGTGAAAGTTGCTAAAGCCAGACTAAGAGGGTCTACACTCACTTGGTGGAAATTTATCCAAGATGAGAGAGAGAAGGAAGGCAAGAAGCTCATTGGTACATGGAAACCTATGGTTTCAAAAATTAG
Organism: Thuja plicata; assembly: GCA_018584345.1. NCBI lineage: Eukaryota > Viridiplantae > Streptophyta > Pinopsida > Cupressales > Cupressaceae > Thuja > Thuja plicata. Next base: position 579,735 of record MU225620.1, on the reverse strand, counting down.
AGATGCCTATATCCCTGTGGATTATGAAATCCAATTGCAAGAAAGAAGACAAAGTCTAAGACATAAGAACCTAGATGTAAACTCCTATACTGAAGAATTTCAAAGGATTTGCATGAGGTCTAGAGTTGCATAAGATGAGAAAGTGAAGGTATCCATATACCTTAATGGTCTCAAATGGACCATAAAAGATGAAATGAGTCTCTTGATTCCTAATACTACTCAGAAGTGCCACAAAATTGCAATCAAGGTTGAAGAGAAGCTAAGGAAGAAACAAAATTATAGCACCACCAGGGGAAGAGGTAAGGGAAGAGATAATAGAGGAGATATAGGTGGATATGGTGGAAGAAGTTATGAACCTAAGAGTCAAGGAGAGACCATGCTTACTGAGAAGTAAGAGGGAAGCTCCAATAGAGGTAACTCAAATAGGGGAAGGAACTCTACCATAAGAGGAAGATGCAGTAGTCAAGGTAGAGGTAACTACTTTGCAAACATGAAATGTTACCACTGTAACTAGATGGGACACCCTACACATAGGTGTCAAGAGAAAGGCACTACTTGTATGCACCCTAAAATAGTCGCCTAGATTTTGGGCCCCATTTATTATTTTATCATTTTATCAATATTTCTGAATCAATGCTTGGCAACATTTTCAATTCAAATCAATTTCCTTGATCAAATTGTAATTAATTCAATTATTTTAATATTTCCTAAGGTTTGATCATTTTTATTTAATTAAAAGATTTAATCTCCCTTTTAATTAAATGAAATTCCTCTTATTTAATTAAAAGATTTAATTTCCCTTTTAATTAAATTCATCTTATTTAATAAAATTCAATTCCCCCCATTTAATTAAATAAAATTCCTCTAATTTATTTAATTGAAAGAAAACCCCTCTTTTAAATAAATAAATAAATAAAAATCCCCACTTAAAGCACTTTATTTGATGAAAAAGGCAATAAATTAAATGAAAATTAAATAAAAATCCCTTTTTCTTCACATCTTCCCAAGTGGTGGGTTTTTGCCTCTTAATCTCAACCATTGATTATTTATTTTTGCCTCTTAATCTCAATCGTTCACTTTTCTTTATAAGGAGATCTCTCCTCATTTTCATATTAGGTTTTCATAGTATTGTTATGCTACAGGTTTGGAGAGCAATTTTGGAGGAGGATTTGAGCACTTGAGCTTGGATATTGCAACTTCTCTCTTCTTTTCTTCTTTCTCTTGCATCCATGGCTATTCATGTAGATTAGATTCATGTTTATTTTCATAGATTAGATTTGCATATTTTCTTTCATAGATTAATCATGCATTTTTATCATTTAGATTAATTTCTTTTCATGCATTGTTATCATATAGAGTAGATCTCATTTTCATGCATTGAATCTCTCATTTCATGGTGTACTTCCATAGGCACTAACTAGGTCAATCTAAGGGCCTCCATTTCAAACCTTTGCACTCCATGACCAGAGAGCTATGTATCAATATTTGAGGGCTCATTCTTGAGAAACCTTGGATGGAATGATTCATAGAAGTGTGTCAACATTTTAGCACACATTTTTGGCATCCACCATGGGGCAGAAGATTCATTTTCTATATTTTTAGCTATTTTTTGTCAAATTATTTTTGGATCCAAAATTTCTATCTTTTTTGTACTTGCTATTTTTGTCTGCAGAGAAAGTTTGCGTGAGATTTTGTGGGGCTTCACATGAGATTGTGCTGGATCTAGTGTTTTATCACGTGGCTCAGTGTACTTCTTCATGTAGTGCTGCATTTCCTCAAGCGTGATTTGGCATCAGTCTCGTAATTTGATTGGTTTTCTATTCTGTACTTGTTTTGTACTGCCTGTGCATTCTGTCACGCGGTAGTGCATTTCCTCACGTGAGATTTCTATTTTCTCACGCGGCTCTATCATTTTCTCGTGTAGCTCTATCATTTTCTCGTGCGATATTCCATACCAGAGATCTATTTTTCATTGCTATATTGATATATCTCTAATTTTTCATGCTAACCACTAATGTTTACTGTTTTTAGTGGTTTGTGATTTATTGTTGTTGTTGCTATTGCTGATTTGGACTTGCTTGGATAAACAACAAAATGATTCACGTTGCATTATATTTGAGGTATTTTGTTGATCTCTATAACATTTGGATTTTGGAAATAAAATGAACATCTCATATGTTTAGCTTGAGTGTTTCTTGCTTTCATATATCATATTTCCAAATTGGTGCTCTAAAATGGATCTAGATTTTCTTTCTTGCATATATGTTTCACATAGTAATTAGTCCCTATGAACACTATTTGTGGTGATGTGGAGAGAGTGGGCTTCATTCACTTGTTTTACATGCAAATCTCTTCTTGATGATAGATCCCCTTGTAGGTAGGGAAGGATTTTGTTTTCATCTCATTGGTCAACTTGGTTTGGACTTCAAATTTTGGCAATACTTTCTCTCTTTGGGGGATTGGTGTCATTTGTTGT
>MU225620.1:554736-573832 GCA_018584345.1 Thuja plicata | reverse complement strand
TCCAAAGACTTCCACTTCATCTTCTTCCAAAAACATTCTTTCATTCCATGCGCCTAAACCGCAACCTCTGTTATCCATTCACCATATTCCTTCACGTATTCCTTCATTCACATTTCCTCCATCCTCTTACCACCCTTCAAGGTGTGTATTGACATTGATCTTGCCTTCATTTCCATCTACCCTTTCAAAATCCTTCCATTCACTATCCTTCTACCTTTTATCCTTTTTCCTCATTTGTCTATTCCTCCTATCTTCCAACCCCACTCGCTTTGCATAAAATCTTATCCTCCATTTTTTTCCTTTCATCTTCCTTTCCCTATCAACATCTTTTGAGCATATCATTTTGAATCCTTGGAATATCATGGTTTATCCTTTGAAGGAGCATTATCTAAAAAGCTTGCCTTCTTCCAAAAAATTCAAATATATATATATATATATATATATAAAGAAATTAAAAAAAAAAGAAATAAAATTATTAAAGAGAAATAATTTTGTCCTATGGAAAAAACCACTCCCTTGTGGCGCCTTGGATAGGTACCATGATGAAAACCTGGTAATCAGGCATCATGCGTAGTTCTTCTACATCTTTCATCTATTCCATATTCTCTCTTTGATCTTGACAATGTTGATCTATACACGAACATTTGGGCTATCTTGTGAGCTATCTTATGATGACCTTGCTTTCATTCCTTTCATGTTTAGACTTCATATCTATCTTCCTCCATTCATTTTTGCCTATCGCTATCCTTTTCCCCTTTGGTCTTGATCTAATAAAAAAAAAAGTAAAACATGGTGCTATGAAGCCTCTTGACATGTCTACTCCTTTGGATTGCATCCTTTCCTGCTCATGCATTACGCTTTTGTGACTTATCATATGCTGGCCTTTCATTGCTTGTCCAAATGTGCTTTACATGATGTTTCCTTTTTTTCCTAGCTTGGGTACTCTTGAGGAGTTTGCCTTTAATGATTTCTTCCCTTCATTCTCATGCATTCTCTTATCTTCCATCTCTTCCACCAGCTTCCTAATCCCTCCTATCCTCCACCTTTCTAAAATATTGGGACTACGCGGTGTGATCTTGCTTGGGAGTTTGATGCCCATTCTGTTTGGGGGCATCCTTTATACAAAATTATTGATCTTGAAAAAATTCAAAAAAATGATATATTGTCAAAAAATTCTAAAAATAAAAAAATGTCCTGAAAAAATGATCATCTTAGTTAAAACCTAGCAATAGGCACTTTGATTTTGTTGGAAATACAATAGTGGGAAAGAAAGATACTGAGAGGGGGGGGTGAATCAGATCTTCAAAATTAAACACTTAAAACAAACTGATCCACATTCATACATAAATGAATCTAATGTAATCTCAAATAGCATCCACACAATGAAATAAGTAACACATAACACAATAACTTGGTAACCCAGAAACCCAAATACGTAAAATTGGGGTGGGGATGACACCCACAAAATTCTCCACTACTGTAGTAATAAAGTGTACTTGTTAAGGTTACAATGTTTGATTACAAAATGTAATCTACCCTGTGAAAGGTCTTCCCTGTTAAGAGCTTAAGATCATTACAATCTACCCTATTAATGGATTGGGATTTCAACTTACAATGAACTAAGCACTATGTTAAGAGATAAGGAAAGGTCTGCTAGAACCACTCTGTTAATAGATTTTCAACTGATACAATGATTATAAATTCTCAAGTATTGATCCTTCATTTTGCACTCTGATGCTGATGACAGATCTCCTTTTTCCAGTACCTTCTATGATCTCATAATCTAATATAATCTTTACTCTACTGTTCACTGTGTTCTTGCTCTACTTGATCTCTACTTCTTAACAAAATAACCCTCTGTGCATTTCACTTCTAAAAATGTAGTCACCACACACCACATGCTTTTAAAATAGGGTTCAGAAGAAATCTAATATACCTGTTCAGATCTAATAACGAGATCTAGATCAATGATCAAGATCTGATATCCATACCTTGATGGTAAAACAATTAATGCTTATAATGAGTCATGCATAGGATAAAACAATTAAATTCATAACTAACTCCCTATAAGAATATTTAAATGCATACATAAGTCGGCCTAAAAGGCTTATACAAGTCGGCCATATCACTTATCTTCAAATTTTGTAGCATACTAGACATGTATAAAAAAATTGTCCCACTTGGCAATTGATTGTCTGTCACTCGGCACTTAATATCCCTGTATCCTTCTCGGCTCGGCAATGTAACTCAGCTCAGCAATGTAACTAGGCAAACTGAAAAACTACTTGGCAATGTTTCTCGGCCTTGCATATTTTTAGCTCAGCCACAGTGATAGCCAACTAAAACTACCTAGGTGAATGACTAAGTGTTGGTCACTAATCATCAACAAATCTTAGGGATTAACAATCTACCCCTTTGATATTAGTGGTAAAAACACTTATCATTACTTCCATTCATTTTATCAAAATATTTCCTAAGTATACAAAGTACCCCCCTAGGAATATACTCATAATAATTCATAAAAAAAGTTTACATGCCTTCAAAATTTATATACAAGTGTATCTATGTTGTACTGGTGTATTCATTCATACTTCCTTACCAACTTCCTTACTTACTTCCCCCTTGTTTTTGTCACTAATTTTTGGTGGGGTTAAGTTATACTTATCCAAAAATTGTTTATGAAGCTGCAAGGTGGACTCAAATGTAGTATCCCAGCTTTCTTTTGCAATCTTCATAACTTCCAATTTTATTTCTAGCTTGGTAGCTAGACTTACTAAACTCTCTGTAGTCGATAGATTTGCACTGCTTTGTGATAACTCCTTTGCTTTTGAGAGTTCCTTCTGTATTACCTCCAAGTGAGGCAACAAAATTGTCTGAATAGTTACCAGTTTGGCCCTTATTTGACCATCTTCAGCCATAAGCTCGACTATTCTCCTTTGTGCATTTATCAACTTATTAAAATGTAAGGAATTAGAAGTAGTAGCTTTACCTAAAGTAGCACCAGTTGATCTCAAATCTAACTGTAGCTTCTCAACAAGCTATAGATTATCCTTTGTGAAAAATTCAACATCACATAGTTTTCTATACAAAGAATAAACATTGGCTGTAACTTTCTCTAAAGTTTCTACAAGAATAGAAAGTTCAACCTATTTTTTTACTATCTCTTCTGAGATCTTCTCTAGAAATTTTCTCTCAAATATTCTTTGGGACCATTGTAGAAGCTTCTCATTGCTGTCTATGTCCTCATCTATTTTTTTTTGTACAATGTTGACTAGCTGGTCAATGATTGGAGCTTGAGGCATTTCTTCCTCTAAGTCAAAATCCTTTGGAAATATGTCTTTAATGTCATGCAACACCGGCTTTTTATTTTGTTCTATCTTTAATTCTTCCTGTCTCTTCTTCCTCTTAAGCAATTCTTGAAGAGTCCCTATTTGTTCAATAGATAACTCATTGGGATTCCATTGTGGAATGAAAATGACTTCATCTAATGTTACATCTAAAATTGGAGAATTCTTCTTCAATATTTTCTTCTTCTTCAATTCTGGAGAACTTATGCTCGACAGCATAACATCTTTTCCTTTGATAGTGTCAACATCCAATGCCTCCTTCAATACTGTCAATATTGTTTGGGGGTTTGGCATACTCCCAGTTTTGAAACCAATGGGAGTGGATGATTTAGAGTGTGGTAGATCAACCAACACTTGCACTACCTCTACTTCTTTAGGCTTATTAACAATACCTTTCATTCCTACTCCACTATCTAAAATTGTCTTTACAACCTCTAAAATAGGTGGATGCTATGAAGTTACCTCTTGTTCATTTGTTTGTTGTTGTCCTTCACCTTTTTGATCACTGCCAACTTCAATTATCTCATCAGATGTTGTGGTTTTTCCTTCTTCTATATCAGTTGCCTTAATAGATGAGTCAGTGTCTTTCCACTCGGCATCTCTTTTTCCTTGGCATTCAAATTGCTTGGATCATCAACTATATAATCTAGAGGACTGTCTACAGTCAGATCAATAGAGTTTGTTGCATCTAATGCATCTTTGGTCTTGTCCTGTTCAGTGGCAATTTGCCCTTGTGTTACCTGTAGTTCAGGGGTATTCTTCACTTCAAATTATTTTGTCTTTTTCTCATATGTCCCTTCACCATATTTATTATCTTTTGGAACAAGCAGTCCAAAGATTTCCTTCCAAATCCTTATGCTCTGTTGTACTACACCTTCAATGTCATTCTTCAGAACAGCATAGCCTCTGAGTTTAGGAACAAATCTGCTCTTGTATTCCTCAATGAATTTGACTCTCTATTTTGAGGTGAGCTTAGGTATTACCTGGGCTAGTGTTCCTTCTTTGATCTATCTTTCTGTGGATAGTGCAAATTCCCATTTGCTTGACATAAAATGTCATGCCCTAAACTAGGGAAAAACACATACAAATTTTTTTTTAAATACGGAAGTGCAAACAACTAACAAGGATGCATTTGAGGTAATGAGTTATCATGGTAAGGGTTGTATTTGAATGGCAAGGTATAAGCATAAGTTGAATTAGGGGTACATCACCTACATATGCAAATTAGAGCATCAACTAGTCATACGAGTTATGCGAATAGCTGAGACAGGTTGGTTTAACTCTAGGTCCAAGTTTTAATCTACGTATAATATCAGGATGTTATTCTGTTGTTAAGAGTCATACGTTGAAATAGGTTGTTCTGGTAATCACTTAGTTTTCTAACCTTAGTTACAACTTATACATTAAATTCTAGCCCCAACTTACTTGACCACTAACCACTAGATTAAAATTCAATACTCAAAACCTAATCTACCCTTATTCTCCTAACAATAATTAAACTCTGCTATACAAATTTTCCATAAAAACTATAGTCCTTAGATTTTCTCGCTAGAATATTAAATTTATCTTAATTAAAAATTTACATTGACCTATACCCTTTCAAAATGCAAAGGTGACATACTTTAATCTATCGAAATTAACATCTATCTATAAATCTTCTTTTACATAAAGCTACATCCATTGATCAGAATTACACAATTAAATAAACTATATCTAAATGAATTTACATTACTAAAATTAACCAATGAGGAATTTACATCCTTAACGTATTGTCATTCTATATATTTTTCACACATACTAAAGTCTCAAATATAATATTTAAATAACACAATTTAAGTGAAAATACATCTATTACGTGGGGCCACTTAATTTAAATAACATAAATGCAAAATTAAACCTATTCACAACTTAATCTATTTACATATAAAAATCATTTTTAAAAAAATATCAACAATGAAGAAAATATAAAATCATTTAAATAACATGTGCAATACCAAACTAAATTAATTATGTTATTAAATATGTTAATGATAATTAAACTACCTCTAACAACGATACTTAACCCTACCTATCAACTAGCATCCTATCACCTATCTCCTACCTACATGACTAAATAACAACCTATAAAAAGGTCACCTCATCACCCAAGTGGGTGGGGAGAGAATGAAACCCAAATCCCTTCTTCCAAGGTGTGAATTGCATAGGGAAGGGAGGTCTCTTCCAAAACTTACGCATGGTATAGAGATGGTGGGTCCAACAACAAGTACTTTACCTTTTTCAAAGTGCAGAACCAAGTTAAGGGGAAGGATTGCATGGAAATTCAGATGGGAAGGGAGATAAAGGCGCAGCAAGTCCAAGACATAAAACATGCGAAATTCTCCATGAAGAGGTGGGACCCTATGACATTCGCTATCTATGTTTTAAAACTATGATGTTGACCACTGCCCTAGGGCGATGTACATGTCAGAAACAATAAGCAAACAAATGGGGAAGGTCAAAACATGATAATGGAATTAACTTCATGCCTCCCAAAATTTTGCATGGGATAGTAAGAAGAAAGGGAAAATATATGGTGGGGTCCACGAGGATGGGAGAAAGGTATTAAGTTTTGTTTTTAAAAAGTGAATGATTTATTAGCATAAGGGTTAGTTTAGAGGGATGTTTAGGGAATTAATAAAGGGAAATTAGGGAGAGGGATCTCTTGTAGAGCTAGAAAATGATATGGTAATTTTTGCTTGTATATTTTTTGTTGAAACTTCATGTAATTTGATTGTTTTATTTTTGTCAAACCTTATACATCTAAAATTTGATCACTAACATTAGGTGATTGTTTTTTTATTAATGCATCAATTTCTATGTCCTACTATGTTTAGTAATTTAATCATTTATTTTCAAGAGATGGAAATGCAATGATTTTGAGAATGAAATATTGATCTAATTAAGCTAAAATTTTAGAATTACAAGGGGGACATGAAGTATTCTTAACTTGGAAATTTAAAATTACATGCCATGAAATCATTACAAAAAGAATGAGAGCTTTAAACAATTTTCCCAACAAGCTTACAAATAAACTTTACAACAACATACGGTGTTTCCACACAATCACACCAAAGAGTGAACTCCTTCAAAGCTTCATCCACATGAGTCTTGACATCAATACCTACAATGAAAGGGGGAGAACCATGGGATGCTCACCTCCCAACCTAGGTCTCACTTTCCAATCTGATATAAATCATATTCAAATTTTGGCTTGGCTCTTCTTGGTTAACTAATTTTGGCCAAAAATACACTCCAGGGTCACTTTTGACACTTCCAAAGTGCCCCTAAAGTTCAAATCCGAGTTCCAACTTGATGTGATATCTAAAACACATCTATAAGCAAGTGGGATTAATATAGCATCTTATAAGGTTTGGTGATTCTTGCCCAAGCCCTAATTTGACATGTCATCATCCACATGGACAACACAAGTGTCAACTGACACCAAGACAGAATACACATCACATTCACAATGACATGTCCAAACAACAACATGAGTATTAAAATATTAACACACATTCAAATTACGTTTACAATAAGGATCACATTACAATGAGGTTTGAATCCGTTATTGGATTAAACCTTGGTTTACTCAATTCACATGTGTTTAGCCCTGGTTCTCCGCATAATTCCATGGTTCTCTTTCCTGCACACTAAACTCGAGCATCAGTAGTCCAAGATAATAAAATCACATGCAATATAAATTTTCAATTTATAATTAGCAACATCAATCAATAGAAAGATTAAATCCCTAATTTCAATTTTCATACAAAAAATTTTAAAACATAAAAATTCTATAATCATCATGACATAACATCCATGAAATAATCAAGTCTAATCATAATTCAATCTTCTCATCAGTTCATTTATCTAAATATATATAATAAAAAACAACCATCTAATCTAGGTCTAATCCATATCAAAATGAAATCCACACAATATAATTATCATCATAATATAGTATCTCGAGTCTCTGTCAGGATAGTCAAAAAGTGTATCAATGTATCAAAACATAAAGTATCAAAGTGTGATTGAGTAGTAAGACTGTGATGGGTCAGGGTGAGGCCACACATCCTCCCCCACTAGGCATGAACTTCCTCCTAGAGTTCATAAAAAAGATATGGGTACTGAGATCTCATCTGTGCTACGTCCTCCCATGAAGCCGTGACCTCATCATAACAATCCCACTGGACCCTAACCTAGTCTAGATCTCGGCCTAGAAGTGCAAGGGTCCGTCGAGATATAATATGAATGGGTTCCAATGCTAGCTTTTCATCTGACTCCACTTGCAAGGCATCCCAATCTATAACATGAGACTCATCATAAATATATTTCCGTAGCACAGATACATGGAACACATCATGGATGTGTGACAGGCTGGGTGGCAAGGCTGTTTGGTAGGAAACTAGCCCTATCCTCTCTAATATCTCAAAAGGCCCAACAAAGCAAGGTTGTAACTTAGAGCCCTTTCCAAAATGGATTGCACTCTTATGTGGGCACACTCTCAAAAAGACCCTATCTCCAACCATATACTTACGATCAACCCACTTCGCATCTGCATATTTCTTCTGTCGGTCCTGAGCCTCTCTAAGACACTGTCTAATAAATACTACCTGCTGCTCCATATCCTTGACCAACTGGGGTCCAATAGATACTCTATCCTCAATCCTATCCCAACTCAAGGGAGTCCTGCAAGGTCTACCGTAGTATGCCTGATATGGCGACATACCTATAGAAGAGTGGTGCCCATTATTATAGGCAAACTCGACCAGATGTAGGTATTCCTCCCACTTGAATTGATGGTCCATCACATACATACCTAACATATCCTCTAGCACCTGGTTGACCCTCTCTGTCTGCCCATCTATCTGAGGGTGGTACACTGTACTAAAATTAAATCTAGTACCCAACGCTGACTATAACTCTCTCCAAAAAGCTGATGTGAACAAGGAGTCTCTATCAGAGATGATCTTACGGGGAATGCCATGAAGTTTGAGAATATCCTAAAAATACACCTAAGCTACGTCTTGTGCTGTGAATGTAGTACGCATGGGTGAGAAGTGGGAAACCTTGGTCAACGTGTCAATTGTCACCAAGATAGAATCATGGCAACAAGAAGACATAGGGAGACCAATAATGAAGTCCATAGATATAGCATCCCACTTCCACTCAGCAATCTCATGTGGCTACAGCAGCCCACCTAGATGACTGTGCTCTACCTTCACTCTTTGGCACTCTAGACATCTAGCAACTATGCTATCAAACTATAACCTCATGCCTGGCCAATGATATAACTGCCTCAGATTGGCATGCAACTTCTTGACTCCTAGATGAGCTACATAAGGTGCTTTGTGAGCCTCAAGTATAATAAAATCTCACAAGTCACCCATAGGAGGTACATAAATGCATCCCCTATGACGTAGAAGTCCATCTAACTCTAAGTAATACTCTGCAAACCTCCCCTCAAGGGGTCTCTGGGAATGAATAAGCTGACAAATCTCTACATATAATCCATCCTCTAGCAAGTGATGCAAAATGTGCTCCCTCAAATCTTTACTAGAAGTCATAGATGAGAGCTCATGTTGCCTCCTACTCAAGGCATCTGTAACTACATTCTCTTTCCCCTTGATGTAATGAATATCAAAATCATACTCACACAAAAACTCCATCCATCTCATTTGCCTAGCATTAAGATTGGGTTGTGTAAAGATATATTGTAGGCTCTGGTGATTGAAATGAAGCTCAAATCGGTGACCTAGAAGGAAATGTCACTATCTCACTAAGGCATCAGCCACCGCTGCAAGTTCTAGGTCATGCGTGGGGTAATTAAGCTCGTGAGTCTTTAGCTTCCTAGACTTGAAAGCTATAGGATGACCCTCCTGCATAAGGACTTCTCCTAAACAATCCAATGAAGCATCAGTACATACAACAAAATCTACCAAAGGATTTGGCACTGCTAAAATTGGTGCACTAGTGAGGGCTCTCTTGAGCTCCTAGAAAGCTCTCTCACACTTCTCTATCCATTCATACTTCTTCCCTTTTCTCTGAAGGGAGGTGATGGGATGAGCTACTCTAGAAAATCTTGTGACAAAGTGTCTGTAATATCCTGCTAAACCCATAAAACTCTTGACCTCTGTGACACTGGTGGGTGCTGGCCAATCCATAATGGCCCTAATCTTCGATGGGTCTACAGAGATCCCATTGCCAGATATAACATGACCGAGATAATGCACCTCAGGTCTAAAGAAGTCACACTTTGACAAGCTGCCATATAACTGATTCTCTCTCAAATGCTATAGAACCTGTCTCAGATGCTCCTCATGCTCCTCCTCATAGCGAGAATATATCAGAATATCATCAAGGAACACTACCACAAATTTATACAAGAAATTATGAAATACTCCATTCATGAGGCTCATGAACATAGCTAGAGCATTCGTGAGGCCAAATGGCACTACTGTGAACTCATAGTGGCCATACCTTGTGCAAAAAGCAGTCTTGTGGATATCACTTTCCACAATCTGTAACTAATGGTACCCCAACTTCAGATATATCTTTGAGAACACTCGGGCACCTTGAAATTGATCAAACAAATCATCGATCCTGGGAAGTGGGTATCAGTTCTTAATTGTTACTTTATTCAGCTGCCGATAATCAATGCACAATCTGAGTGACCCATCCTTCTTCTTCACAAAAATTACAGGTGCACCCCAAGGTGACACACTAGGTCAGATATGCCCTTTCTCCAAGAGCTCTTCTAACTTAATCTTGAGCTCATTAAGCTCGTGTGTGGTCATCCTATACGGTGCTCTAGATACTGGCTCATCTCCTAGTATAAGATCTATGTGAAAATCAACTTCCCTAGGTGGAGGCATGCCAGGTAGCTCAGTAGGAAATACATCGACAAACTCCTAAAGAATAGGATAATCCTCAAGTGAAGTCTCCCCTTCTAAATCCTCCTCTCTATCACTAATGGTGATGGAAAATAGCTGGCATCCCTTCCACACACACCACCTAAGCTGCATAGTAGAAATAATGTGAAGGGATATGGGTTGTTGTACCATAAATACCACCATGGAAATACCATGATCGTCACCACACTCAACCCTCTTCTGACAACAATCCATCTTGGCACTATGGGCATATAGGCAATCCATGCCAAGAACTACATCATAAGAGCCTAGAGGAGTAATGTGGAGATTAGTCATCGTGATTAAGTCTCCAATCTAAATCTGACAACTAGGAACTAAGGAACTAATAGACACCCTAGCTCCTGAAGCTAACTCAACCTCCCAACTGACATCCTATCTAACTACCACCAGCCCACAACGCTCCACTACATAAGGATATATAAAGGAGTCTGTGGCTCCTGAATTAAATAAGATAGAAACACTGATACCCTGAATCATACCTATGGCCTCTATGACTGTGGCCTAGTGCTCGGCCTAGCGGTTATCAACCACTGCAAAAACTCTATGGGATCTACCCATATCTCCAACTGTAGGCTCTGAGGTAGCCCCTCTCTGACCGCTGGCTGACTATCCCTGTGGGCACTCTCTCGCTAAATGACCCATACCACCGCAAGTGTAACATGGTCCTCAGGTCTGAATCTGCACTCCTTGTGTCCTAGGCTACTGTGACCCTCTAGTCCTACTAGAACCACTGTATCCACCCCTAGAGGACTGCTAAGTCCTAGCTGGCTATTCCTGAGGGGTCTGTGTCCTCTAATCCTATCTAGAGCCCTGAGAATCCCATTGTTTGGGCTTAGAGCCCTGATAACCCTATGAATGCCTTTTTCTAGAATCTCGTTGAGATATTTGCTACTGAGAGTGTTGACCCTTAAAGGATCCTGGTAAGTGATTCTATTTCCCTTTCCAAGGGGGTCTCTACTATCCTGACTGCTGGGAAGAGGGATTTTGGTACTTAGACTAATCTCAGGATTCCTATCTAGTACAGATATCCTCAGCTACAAGTGCAACCTCAAATGCTCCTCCGAATGTAGTAGGGAATGCTAGGCATACTGTGTTCTGAAGAGACATATTAAGTCCCTTAATGAAACGGTGAATGCACAGTTTATCATCCTTCATGTAATCAACATAGGGAAGGAGCTCAAGAAACTGATTCTCATACTGGGCCACTTTGAGGCTTCTCTACTAGAGATCATGGAACTCCTCTATCTGTCTCTCTCTAAAATGCTTGGAGAGATACCTTTCTCAAAAATGGGCCACAAAAGTCTCCCAAGTGAGCGTGTCAATGCTCAATCCACCTATGGACACCCCTGCTCCCACCAAGTGCAAGCCTTCTCCCATAGGAGGTGGACTACAAGTCGTGCCTTTAGATTACTCCCATAAGGGTGCAATCCAAAATATTGTTGTAAGCTCTGTAACCAGGCCTCTGCTACTGACCCATCTGAGGATCCCAAAAACAAGGGTGGCTGGAGTCGTAATAACTCTCAAATCTCATCTCCAACATCTCTAGGGGGGTCTATCCCTAGCACGTACCTCATGCTCGCATGGAAGTACAACCCGATGAACCAACTCACCCTCCTAATCATCATGACCCTCAACAGACCTGGGTGGGGGACTTCTACTTCTCTCTCTACTGACTGCTCTATCATTTTCTAAAACATGTGCTTCCCTTTCTCGGATCTCCTGTTGAACTATAGGTGGTAGTCTCTGCTAGATTACCCTAATAAGATTCTGGAGAACATCCAAAATATCCTAGTTGGGGTTCGGTGGTGGTGGTGGTGGATCCTCCTGTCCTGCCCCTACATGGGGAGCTCTATGACCTCTGCCCCGTCAGTTATTTCTAGTGACCGCAGGCATCCTTCACAATGATTAAAGTTTTGAATGAGTTGAAACATAATGGGTTAGGTTCCTAGTGTCGAAATATTGCTCTGATACCAAAATGTCATGCCCAAAACTAGGGCAAAACACACATACAATTTTTTTTTAAATATGCAAGTACAAACCACTAACAGGGATGTATTTGAGGTAATGAGTTATCATGGTAAGGGTTGTCTTCAAATGGAAAGGTATAAGCATAAGTTGAATTAGGGGTACATCACCTATAGATGCAAATTAGAGCATCAACTAGTCATACGAGTTATGCCAATAGCTCGGACAGGTTGGTTTAACTCTAGGTCCAAGTTTTAATCTACGTATAATATTAGGATGTTATTCTATTGTTAAGAGTCATACATTGAAATAGGTTGTTATGGTAATCACTTAGTTTTCTAACCTTAGTTACAACTTATTCATTAAATTCTAGCCCCAACTTACTTGACCAATAACCACTAGATTAAAATTCAATAATCAAAACCTAATCTACCCTTATTCTCCTAACAACAATTAAACTCTGCTATACAATTTTTCTGTAAAAACTATAGTCCTTATATTTTCTTGCTAGAAAATTAAATTGATCTCAATTAAAAATTTACATTGACCTCTACCCTTTCAAAACGCAAAGGCAACATACTTTTATCTATCAAAATTAGCATCTATCTATAAATATTCTTTTACATAAAGCTACATCCAATGATCAGAATTACACAATTAAATAAACTATATCTAAATGAATTTACATTACTAAAAATAACCAATGAGGAATTTACATCCTTAATGTATAATCATTCTATATATTTTTCACACATACTAAAGTCTCAAATCTAATATTTAAATAACACAATTTAAGTGAAAATACATTTATTAGGTGGGGCCACTTAATTTAAATAACATAAATGCAAAATTAAACCTATTCACAACTTAATCTATTTACATATAAAAATCCTTTTTAAAAAAATATCCACAATGAAGAAAATATAATATCATTTAAATAACATGTGCAATACCAAACTAAATTAATTATGTTATTAAATCTGTTAATGATAATTAAACTACCTCTAACAACTATACTTAACCCTACCTATCAACTAGCATCCTATCACTTATCACCTATCTCCTACCGTACATGACTAACTAGCAACCTATAAAAAGGTCACCTCATCACCCAAGTGGGTGGGGAGAGAATGAAACCCAAATCCCCTTCCAAGGTGTGAATTGCATAGGGAAGAGAGATCTCTTCCAAAACTTACGCATGGTATAGAGATGGTGGGGCCCTCAACAAGTACTTTACCTTTTTCAAAGTGCAAAACCAAGTTAAGGGGAAGGATTGCATGGAAATTCGCATGGGAAGGGAGACTAAGGGTCAGAAAGTCCAAGACATAAAACATGCAAAATTCTCCATGAAGAGGTGGGACCCTATGACATTTGCTATCTATGTTTTAAAACTATGATGTTGACCACTGCCCTAGGGGGATGTACATGTCAGAAACAATAAGCAAACGAATGGGGAAGGTCAAAACATGATAATGGAATTACCTTCATGCCTCCAAAAATTTCACATGGGATAGTAAGAAGAGAGGGAAAATATATGGTGGGGCCCACGAGGTTGGGAGAAAGGTATTAAGTTTTGTTTTTAAAAAGTGAATGATGTATTACCATAAGGGTTAGTTTAGAGGGATGTTTAGGGAATTAATAAAGGGAAATTAGGGAGAAGGATCTCTTGTAGAATATTCTCTATGTGTAAGGGGAGGGAATTAAATCCCTCCCCATACATTTTCTAGAGAGCTGGAAAATGATATGGTAAGTTTTGCTTGTATACTTTTTTTTGAAACTTCATGTAATTTGATTGTTTTATTTTTGTCAAACCTTATACATCTAAAATTTGATCACTAACATTAGGTGATTGGTTTTTTTTTAATGCATCAATTTCTATGTCCTACTATGTTTAGTAATTTAATCACTTCTTTTCAAGAGATGGAAATGCAATGATTTTGAGAATGAAATATTGATCTAATTAAGCTAAAATCTCAGAATTACAAGGGGGACATGAAGTATTCTTAACTTGGAAATTTAAAATTACATGTCATGAAATCATTACAACAAGAATGAGAGCTTTAAATAATTTTCTCAACAAGCTTACAAATAAACTTTACAAAAACATAAGGTGTTTCCACACAATCACACCAAAGATTGAACTCCTTCAAAGCTTCATCCACATGAGTCTTGACATCAATACCTGCAATGAAAGGTAGAGAACCATGGGATGCTCACCTCCCAACCTAGGTCTCTATGAGACCACCCTCGAGCTTGGAGAACCAAGGCCAAATGGGTATGCTTCAACATAAATGCTCACAACAATACACATGCATGAACAACAATTAACTCCCTCCCAAGGCTACACAAATGAGTTTTATAGGCTCATTGAAAGAGGGTGGAGGTGGGATTTTCCAAGGATGAGAATGCCATTGCATCCAAATTTTCTCAACATGAGTATTTCATTGCCTCTTCAAGGCTACATTATCAAACTTCCATACACATACTTTGCTTATTAACATCCTCAAGATGCAAGGATACAAATGGCTTCATGGAGCCCATACACCATGAATTTATCCATATTCTCCAAGAGAAGAGACTCTCACCACAATGAAGAGCCCAACTAACCCCTTCACCCAAGGCCACTTCTTCCCTTCCCAAAGGGTGAGTAATGCCTTAAACACCCATGAACAATACTTCCAAATCCAAAAGAGCAAAAGAAGAACAAAAATCAAATGCATCCCAAACCCAACACATAACATCAACTTCTACATTCAACAACACATTACAAGATTACATAAAAGAATCCATACAAGGTTTACATATTCATTCAACAATATCATGCAAGATCAAGAGAAAAAGCATCCTTCCATGGTAAGAATATACAGACTAGTAAAGAACCAAAATTACATGATGAGCTATTAGCCTTTCTGATTGATTCTAGGTTCTCGGCTAACTATGTCTATTGTAGTTCAGCAAGATAATATGTGTGACTCTTCTTCACAATTTTCCATGCCTGATCAACGGATGTACAAGGAACACTATCCAATCTGTTGGACTGATAGAACTTATGTGCTATAACCCTTACTCCAAAGTCAATTTCTAGGTCAGTAATTATAGAGATAGTCATACCTCTATTAGTCCATACTACTCCAATGTTCAATGTAATTTCTTCTTTACTATTATCCCTCATGGTTCATTTTCCATTTACTATAGGATATCGAGTCACTCAATGAATCATGCTTTTGGTGATCTTGACTAGTCCATTATCTAACCACATACTCATGTCATGAACTTGGCTAAGGATAACCTTAAGCAATTCATCTTTGAAACCTTGGGGAAAATCTAGGGCATGATTTAACCCTTTTTCGGCTAGATGTTTGAATTATGCCTTCAACTCCATTTTCACACAATTTACTGTAGGATTTCCTCAATTCACTATCACCTACTTCTCCAATATTAACCATATAACATGATCGTACATCATGAATCATAAGTACCTTGGGTGGAATGGATGAGAGGGCTCTCATTAAGTCACTCTGTATCACACTTTCAGGAATAGCTCGAAAGTTGAGAGGTTCACATTCATCACTCTGTCTCAATGGAATTTGTTATGGTTCTGCCTCCATACTCTTAGCTGGTGCAGAAGAACTTGTAGCCATAATTCTTAAATTTAGGGTTTGAGAGATAGAAAATAGAGTACCTTGGCAAGTAGCTCTTCCCACTATTCACTGTTCACCTTAGGATTGCCGACGACATGCTGGTAAAATCTTCAATGCTAAACTCAGTTAAGATCAACTCTGCAAATTACTTCAATCGCTGTGTTAACCAGTAAAAATTGCAAGGTAAAAATGAAATGTCAATTGTTTATCCTTTATAACCTTCAAAGGGTAAAGGTAGGTGAGCATTGAATGTTCTACTCATTGAGTTAGTGCAAGCCAACTATCCTCAGATTTGACACAACTTACATCCCACTCGGCTCACTACACTCAGCATTCACAAAATTTACTCGGCCAACCAAAACTTGGCACTCACTAAAGAACTTGGCTTAAGTGTCCATGAATAGTACTCAGCACCTATTAGTGCAGTTGACTCATCTCAGTATTTGTCTTCAAAAATATGTCCTGGTGCATCTTAGCATATGCAAATATGGACTTTTGTACATTTTATGTTAGGAACTGATGTAAGATAATAATTTTAAATACAGTTCCTTACATACCTCTTTCTCTTAGTTGGAGATGATGTGATCACTTGATCCATTGGATTGGGTGACCTCGGCTTCATTAGCTTCACTGCTGCATGGTTCAAACTTCTTAACCCATGTCTTGTTCATTTGTTCCCTAATTTGCTCAACAATAGGAGTTGGTACTCTAGTCTTGCAATCTTTCCTTGTATGACCAATTTTTAGACAATTGTGACAAACTAAGCTTCCATTCATCCAACTTTTGCAATTACCTATGAAATGTGTCCTTATGTAGTTTTCTAGAACATATCCATACTCACCGTAGTAATGAAAACTATGCCATGTATTGTAATCCCAATTTTGAGTATTGCCTTTTCTTGGTGATTTCTCTTGTACCTTTGATGTCCATTGTTGTTTACCTTTGGATCTACAATCTTGTGCTCTATGACCATATTTGTGACAGTTATAGAAATTACCATTGAATCTAGGTGTTTTTCTTTCCTTTGCCTTATAGTCACGTGCTTGATGTCCAAACTTATTACAGTTAAAGCAGTAACCATTAAAGTTAGTTTTTGGATTGGACTTACCATTCTTTCTTCAGCAAATGTTTGTTGTATGACCTAGTTTCCCATAGTGCTGACAAATAGTTTTGTTATTTCTTGGCTTTGCAGTCTTTCTTTCACCTATCTTGGATGATTCTCCATCTTCAGTGGTTGTATGTTGTTTAGTGTGAGCTAATCTAGAAAAATATTTAGGTCTTCTTGATGCTTCCACCAGTTGTTCAAAGTAGCTCATGGCTGCACTCAGATCATTCACTTTGTTATAAATTTCTTTCTCAGATCTTAATTCATCTTTCAATTGACTATTCTCAGATCTAAGATTAATAATCTCCAAGTCTTTCCTGTTGATCTCCTGATTCACAAGTAGTAGTTGATTTTCCATGTCCACTTGATTGACAGACATTGTTTGCACATCATGTGTTCTTTCATCAAGTCTGGTAGTCAGCATTCTCTTGTCTTCTTCTTCCATAGCCTTTTCATCTTCGACTTTCTTTTTCTGTTCAACAAGTTCACACATTCTTATTGATTGGGCCTCTTGTTACTTTTTCAAGTTTTTGACTTCTTCACATAGTGCACTATTCTTTTCCAGTAGATCTTCTATTGCTGCATCACTCTCAGTAGAATCTCCATTCTGAAATAGATTTGTGGTGTCCTCTTCCTGATAATGAGTTTCATTCATCTGCTTGGCTAGATATTTCCTTGTAGCCAAGGACTTCTTTAATTCTTGTCTTGTAGACTCAAGCTATTGTAGTGATAGTTAAATATCAATCTTTTGATTCTCAATGACTTTTCCCATCTTGTAGATCTCCATCTCAAGATCTGTATTCTCAAGCCGACTATAACCTTTTTAGAGAACTCTACTCTGATACCAATTCTTGGAAATACAATAATGGGAAAGCAAGATACTGAGAGGGGTGGTGAATTAGATCTTCAAAATTAAACACTTAAAACAAATTGATCCACATTCATACATAAATGAATCTAATGTAATCTCAGATAGCATGCACACAATGAAATAAGTAACACATAACATAATAACATGGTAACACAAAAACTCAAATAGGTAAAACTGGGGTAGGGATGACACCCACAAAATTCTCCACTACTGCAGTAATAAAGTGTACCTGTTAAGGTTACAATGTTTGATTACAAAATGTAATCTACCCTGTGAAAGGTCTACCCTATTAAGAGCTTAAGATCATTACAATCTACCCTGTTAAAGGATTTCAACTTACAATGAAGTAAGCACTCTGTTAAGAGATAAGGAAAGGTCTCCTAGAACCACTCTGTTAAGAGATTTTCACCTGATACAATGATTAGAAAGTCTCAAGTATTGATCCTTCATTATGCACTCTAATGTTGATGATGGATCTCCTCTTTCCAGTACCTTCTATGATCTCATAATCTGATATTATCTTTACTCTTCTACTCACTGTGTTCTTGCTCTGCTTGAACTCTTCTTCTTAACAAAATAACCCTTTGTGCATTTCACTTCTGAAAATGCAGTTGCCACACACCACATGCTTTTAAAATAGGTTTCAGAAGCAATCTAATATACCTGTTCAGATCTGATAGCGAGATCTAGATCAATGATCAAGATCTTATATCCATACCTTGATGGTAAAACAATTAATGCTTACAATGAGTCATGCATAGGATAAAACAATTAAATGCATAACTAAATCCGTATAAGAATATTTAAATGCATACATAAGTTGGCCTAACAGGATTATACAAGTTGGCCATATCACTTATCTTTGAAGTTTGTATCATACTAAACATGTATACAAAAATTGTCCTGCTTGGCACTTGACTGTCTATCGCTCGGCACTTAATATCCCTGTATCCTTCTCATCTTTTCAATGTAACTCGGCTTAGCAATGTTGCTCGGGCTTGCATAGTTTTAGCTCGGCCACAGTCATAGCCAACTAAAACTGCCTAGGTGAATGAGTAAGTGTTGGTCACAGATCTTAGGGCCCGTTTGGTGCATGGCATTAACTTATCCAGAATAGGCCTATTCCAGAATAAGGGCCTATTCTCGAATTAATTAATTCTAAAAATGAAAGCTGGAATAAGCTATTCTCTGTTTGGATC
>MU225620.1:538686-554225 GCA_018584345.1 Thuja plicata | reverse complement strand
CCCCAAAATGGGGATTAGTTTTTTAATTCCAGAATTCAAAAAATGCACCAAACAAAGAATTATTTAATTCGTGCATTATTGGCTGCCTATTCCAGGTTAATTCCAGGTGCCAAACGGGCCCTTAGAGATTAACAGATGTATCTCAAAAAAATTATATATTTCAAAAATACAAAAAAATAAAAAAATTTCAAAAGATTCAAAAAAATAGAAAAAGTGCCTTGGTGAAAACCTGGAAATAGGCGCCTTGGTAGCAAAAATTCAAAAAAATTATAAAAAGTCTTAAAAAAAAAATTAAAAAAAAATAAAAAAAATAAAAAAAGTGAAAATGAAAAAATTGTAATAAAATCCATGTTGTGAAAACCTGGAAACGGGTGCTAATTGAGGCCTTTGCACCCCTATTTCTTAGTGTGTGTCCTCGAAACTTAGCCTTTCTCCATCATGCCTTGTCTTTGTTGCCTCGGTCTGGAATTGGTCTTTATGTTTGTCTAGGGGCATAACTGTGATAGCTTCGGTCTCTTGGATGCGTTTGTCTTTAGGACACCTAACAAATGGTGTTTTTCAATACCACCCCACCTTTATTTTTGAATACAACCCTTGACATCAAGTATTTTTCAACACTTATCAGTTTGGTCTTACCTCATTTTTTTCATGTGGTCTTACCTGCTTGCAAGCATTCAATCCTTTCCCTCGAAACTCAGTATCAGTTAACACACTTAAATTTTTAAGTGCAACACTTAATGCTTGAGCTATGTCATGATATTTTTTTTGTGTGCTGACTGTTATTGATTTTTGTTGAGTGTCCTTGTCTAATAAGTCTCTCTATGATGCATAGCTAGAGGACTTGGGGCATAGGACATGTTTTTATTTGCTTCTTGCTTTATGCTTAAATGTTTTTTGCACAACCGTTCTTCTGGTCATCCTGGCCTCTATGCCTTGATGCAATCATGGTTTTTCTATATTAAATTGGGTAAGCTAACATCATAGTCATCTTGACCTTTATGTCTTTGACGATTGTGTTAGAATATTTCCATATTCCAATCTAATATAAATCATATTCATATCTTCATAGTTGCACTTGTGACTAGTGAGGATTGTGTGATTTTTCGATGTCCGTTAATAATGGCCCAATAATGAAAATAAGTTCCTTAACATTCTCTAATGAATGATGAACACAAAGTCCTATGTTACAGTTGCTTTATTGTAAGTACACCTTTGCATTTTCATGTAGCTTGCATTGTTAGACCTCATGTTAGTTTGCATTTTTAGGCTGCATTATGAGTTTGAGAGGGTTTTCCTTCATCTTTCTTGTGTACTTTTAATCAACTGTGATCACATTTTGATCTTCATTTCTTTATCTTCTTTCGTGATCTCAATCAAAATTTTCTATTTTAAATAGTTGATTAATTTTGGGGGCATTCTCTTTCTTAAGGAAAATTCTCTTTCTTCTCTCCATTTCTTTCCACCTATTCCAAACTTCTATCTTTTATTTGCTTTCACCCCACTTCTTCTTCTTCTTCTTCTTCTTCTTCTTCTTCTTCTTCTTCTTCTTCTTCTTCTAATACAACATTGGGACATAATCTTTCATGCTAGATGATCTACCTTGGTTCTGCGATCCTTATATCTTTCATCTTACATCAATCACCTTATATTTAGTTTGATTTGGTCAAATTTATCAATTTTCTATTTCTCCTCTATCTCATTTTGATTTCAATCACGAGGGGGCAGTACCTATCAAACTTCAATCTTGATTCAGCTTTATCAATTATATCAACATTGACATATCAATTACTTATATACAATGGTGTTGACCTTGTCCTTTTCAGTCTTCTTATCTTTGTTCTGATGTCAATTACTTATATACAATGGTGTTGATGTGTGTGCTATTTTGTGATCCCAAATTGATCTCACACTTCAACTACATTCTTTGACTACATGTGTTCCCGAAATGATCACACATTTGTCAAAGAGGGGCAAATTTATGCACCCTAAAATGGTCGCCTAGACTTTGGGCCCCATTTATTATTTTATCATTTTATCAATATTTTTGAATCCATGCTTTGCAACATTTTCAATTCAAATCAATTTCCTTGATCAAACTGTAATTAATTCAATTATTTCAATATTCCTAAGGTTTGATCATTTTTATTTAATTAAAAGATTTAATCTCCCTTTTAATTAAATGAAATTCCTCTTATTTAATTAAATAAAATTCTTCTAATTTATTTAATTGAAAGAAAACCCCTCTTTTAATTAAATAAATAAAAATCCCCACTTAAAGCACTTTCTTTGATGAAAAAGGTAATAAATTAAATGAAAATTAAATAAAAATCGCTTTTTCTTCACATCTTCCTAAGTGGTGGGTTTTTGCCTCTTAATCTCAACCATTGATTATTTCTTTTTGCCTCTTAATCTCAATCGTTCACTTTTCTTTGTAAGGAGATCTCTCCTTCTCATTTTCATATTAGGTTTTCATAGTATTGTTATGCTACAGGTTTGGAGAGCAATTTTGGAGGAGGATTTGAGAACTTGAGCTTGGATATTACAACTTCTCTCTTCTTGTCTTCTTCTTCTTGCATCCATGGCTATTCATGTAGATTAGATTAATGTTTATTTTCATAGATCAGATTTGCATATTTCCTTTCATAGATTAATCATGCATTGTTATCATTTAGATTAATTTCTTTTCATGCATTGTTATCATATAGAGTAGATCTCATTTTCATGCATTGAATCTCTCATTTAATGGTGTACTTCCATAGGCACTAACTAGGTCAATCTGAGGGCCTCCATTTCAAACCTTTTCACTCCATGACTAGAGAGCTATGGATCGATATTTGAGGACTCATTCTTGAGCAACCTTGGATGGAATGATTCATAGAAGTGTGTCAACATTTTAGCACACACTACTACCAAAGAAGTCATAAAAGGGTAAATTATGTTCAAGAGGACACTAGTGGTGGAGGTAAATACCCTAAAGTACCCTTAGAGTTAGAAGAAGGTGAGAACTTAATGATGAGGAGAACTCTGATTAAAGAGGCAGTGAAGGAAGAGCCTAGTCAAAGGAGATCACTATTATGAGTGAAATGAAAGATGATGGGTAAAGTTTGCAGAGTCATTATAGACTTAGGTTCTACTAACAACATAGTTTCAAAAGAGGCAGTTAGCAAGTTGAAAATGAAAAGTATACCCCACACCAATCCTTATAAAGTCACTTGGTTGAACAAAGGACAACATGTCCTTCTTAATGAACAAGCTTGGGTGGAGTTTTCAATTGGGAGGTATAAGGAAAAAGTGTTATGTGATGTCCTACCTAAGGATTTAGGTCACCTACTCCTTGGTAGACCATGGAAATTTGACATATAGGCCATGCATCATAGAGAAAAGAATTCATATTCTTTCAAGAAGGACAATGTGATATTCAAAATATAGTCACTGTTAGAAGATGGAGAGATGAAATCATCTAGCCCCAATGTCCTTATGGTAAGTGAGAAAGAGTTCCTAGAAGTCTTAGAAGAAGGAGAGGGAGTTGGTTTTGAACTTGTATTGAAGGCCAAAGAAGAAAGTGCAAATAAGACAGTCAGGAGGACAAACTTGCCAATGGAAGTGTAGGAGATGTTGCAAGAGTATGAAGGCATTGTCAGTGATGGAAAACCATCAACCTTACCCACTAAGAGAGATATAAGTCACCAAATAGACTTCATTCTAGGAGATACCCTTCCTAATAAGGAAGCCTATAAAATGACTCCTCATAAAAATGAGGAAATAGCTAGACAAGTCCAAGAACTCCTAAGCCAAGCTATTATTAGGAAAAGTATTAGTCCTTGTGTCGTACCCAAGTTATCTTAGCCCCTAAAAAGGAGGAACTTGAAACCTATGTACTGACTCAAGAGAAATAAATAGGATAACCATTAGGTATAGGTTCACTATCCCTAGGATAGAAGACCTAATGGATTGTCTGGGTGAAGCCAAATTTTTCACAAAGATTGACTTGAAGAGTGGATGCCACCAAATCAGAGTTAATGAAGGGGATGAATGGAAGACAACCTTCAAGACCACAAAAGGACTGTATGAGTGGCTTGTTATACCTTTTGGGTTATCCAATGCTCCATCTACATTCATGAGATTAATGAATGAAGTCATTAAGGACTACATAGGAAAATTTTTGGTAGTATATTTAGATGATATACTTATCTATAGTAAGACAAGAAAAGAACACCTTAGACATGTGCAAATAGTTTTCAAGAAGCTACATGTGGAGAAGTTGACGATCAAATTGGAGACATGTGAATTCATGAAACACGAGCTAGTTTACCTTTGGTTTGTGTTATCTCAAGGCAATCTAAAGATGGATCCAAGAAAAGTGGAAGCTATTCTCAATTGGCCTACTCCAAAGATAGAAACTAAGGTAAGAAGTTTTTATGGGTTAGCACAGTATTATAGGATGTTTATAAAGCAATTTAGTGAAATTTTTGCTCCTATATTAGATTCTATTAAAGGTGGGATGAAAATTAAGTTTGTGTGGAATGAGAAAGATAACCATGGATTTGAGCTATTAAAGAAGAAGATTTCTACTAAACCAATCCTGATTTTTCCAAGCTTTGAGAAGCTATTTATAGTGGAATGTGATGCTAGCAATGTAGTTATTGGTGTTTTCCTTAGCCAAGAGGGAAGACTAGTTGCTTTCAACTCTAAAAAACTAAGTGAAGACAAAAAGAAGTACTCTTCTTATGACCTAGAGATGTATGCTTTGGTCCAAGCACTGAGAAAGTGGAGGCACTACTTGCTTCCAAAGGAGTTTGTAGTCTTTTCAAACAACCAAGCACCGAGTTTCTTGAATTGATAAGATAAGCACAGTCACAAGCATATGAAGTGGGTAGAATACCTACAGGAATACACCTTCAACATTAAGCACAAGAAGGTATTGAAGAATAAGGTATCTGATGCCTTAAGTAGAAGAGGCCTACAAGTACAAGACATACACCTACAGAGCATGGGTATTGACAGATTCAAAGACCTATATGAAGAATATGGAGACTTTGAAAACATCTACAAGGTATGTAAAGAATAGAAGAATCATTTTCGTAGTAAATTCTCTGAATATACGTTGTAGAGTGATCTTTTGTTTAGAGGAAGTCAATTGTGTGTTCCTACAGGGTCTATAAGAGAAAATTTGATTTAAGAGAAGCACAATGGTGCAATTAGTGGGAATTTTGGTGTCAATAAGACCCAAGAGTTAGTTTAGAGGTTTTACTTTTGGCCTAAGATGATTTTTGATATTAGGAAATATTTAGAGAGTTGTGTTATTTGTCAAAAGGAAAAATGTACATCTTCCAATGAAGGCCTTTACCAACCTCTTCCCATCCAAACCAAACCATGGGAATGTTTGAGCATGGATTTTATAGTGGGATTGCCAAAGAACAAACATGTAATGGTTAATATTTATGTTATTTTGAATAGATTTAGTAAGATGGAACACTTTGTACCCTACAAGAAAATCCATGATGCTATTCAAATAGCTCACTTATTCTTGAAGGAGGTAGTCAGAATACATGGGTTACCATTGAGCATAGTATCAGAAAGAGACAGAAAATTCATGAGTCATTTTTGGAAGACTCTATGGAAAAAGATATGGACCAATTTATCTTTTGGATCTGCATACCATCCTCAGACTGATGTCTAAATAGAGGTAGTAAATATGAGTCTTTGTAACCTCCTAAGGTGTTTAACTAAGGAGTATGGTTAAGTTTGGCACCAACTCATTGGGCAGGAAGAGTATGGTTATAATGACACTATGAATATGACTACTAGTAAGAGTCCTTTTGAAATAGTTTATGGTATACACACTAGAGTAATATTTGAGCTCAAAGATCTGAAGAAGGGAGCCAAGGGTAGTGGCTATGCAGAAGATTTTGCACATTCTATGCAAGAAGTGCATGAGACAGTCAGAAAGACATTGACTGAAAATACAGAAAAGATTAAGAGAAAAGTGGATGAAAGAAAGAGGGATGTCCAATTCCAAGTTGGGGATCTAGTGATGGTCCATCTCAATAAGGAAAGGTTATAGAAAGGAGCACCACATAAGATTCAGATGAGAATAATTGGTCCATGCACCATACTGGCCAAATATGGCACAAATGCATACATGGTGGAACTTCCAGAGGATGTTGATCTATCTCCAGTGTTTAATGTAGAATACTTGGTCTTGTACAAAGGGCCAATCCCAGATCTAGATAAGAGTTTGACTGAGGTCACATAGGAGGTAGAGGAACTCAAATTACCATCTGCACCAATCAAGAAGGCAGAACACATACTGGATTCCAGAATCTAAAAATATACTAGAAAGAAAGAGTAAAAAGAACATTTGGTGAAGTGGTATGGACAAATTTATGTAGATGCAAATTGGGTCAAGGAGACTAAGTTCAAAAAGTTGGGCATTGATTCCAACTTACTCAATCCACGGGTGGATTGAAGTCTTTTCATTTGGGGAGGATGGTGTAGGGGCACCTAGGCTATCTCTAAAGTCTTAGTAAAATTTTCATTTGGACCTTAGAAGGTCTTTCAAGTATGTAATTAGATGGATTAGTAGTTAGTACTCAATCCAATCTAGTTTTATTTCTTTCTAATAGTTAGTCCTTAGTTTAGGACCAAACTAGGAAATGTGGTCTAAAAGTGTTCTAGACTTAGGAAAAATGAAAAAAGTCCCTAAAAAGGCCTGAATGATTTTTATTAATTATTTGATGTAATTTAGAGGTCATAAAAGTTGGTTTGCATCCCTAATGAAAAAGATGCTAAAAAGTTGTCATAACAACATTTACAATTTTGCAAATGTTGCATGCAACATCGACACATTTTGATTCCCTTCGAAGTAAGGAAGGGATATGAATGCTAGTGGCCTAAAAACATGGAGGAAGAATTTATAGATACCTTGAGCCTCATTTCTCAAGAGAGAGGGTGTGATGTAGCAATATTTTGAAATTGAATAGAAGCACTGTGTTCTTGGTTTCTACAATAGTCGACTTGTTTTAAGTGTAGAAGTATTTGGCTAGATTTAATAACTTGTTCTAGTGTTGGATCTATGTTTTAGAAGTATTTTTAAGACTTTTTCATTTAGTGGAAAAGTTTTTTTGAGTTGATTAGTTAGGTTTGGTAAATTATTTAGGAATTAGTGTAGTTGATGTAGGAGACAAACTGTTTTTTAGTTTCATGGCCCCCCCTTAGAATCCAATAGTTGAAATCTTCAAGGTGTGGATGAATATGTTAGGGGAGCCTCTGTATGGTTTAAATACTCAATTAGGAGGTTTGGAGAACTAGTTTGCTAATTTTAAAGTCATGCCCTAGGCAAGCAATGATTGTCCGGTTAGGCGTATTGCATGGAGAAGTTTGAATGAATATGAAAGGGAGTGTTTGAGAGATACAAACCAAGTGTGGTTTCAGAATATTTAAGGTCCTATAGATCCCTAACAAAGAGCTAATATCTTTACCAATCCATTTAGATAAATTTCTATGTAGAAATTAGTGGACTTCATTTTAGGAACCAAATTAGCCCTATTTTCCCTATAATATAGGATACCACTGTACTGATGACCTAGGATCTTAAGACCTTGAAAATATTTTAGGTCTTGGAAAAGGGTATCAAGATCCTAAGTTTTTTTTTTGTTTTATTGGAAATTTTTGAGAAAGAATCCAAAAAAACCTGTGGATATGGCTAATTGTGCAATTAGGCCTAATAGGACCAAATGGAGAGTCAGTCTTGAACTCTACTGATTGGAGTTTGAAGACCCATTCCAATGGATTTGGAAGGATTTAAAAGGAATATTTTTAGAGTGGACACAACCCTTGCAGCATTGGTGAAGTTTATATGAAGGATTTGTACTGGGAATCCTTCATGTTAGAGTGAAGAATTGAGACACAATTATTGGTAGTTATCCTTCAAGGTTAAGCACAAGCAGACTAACTCTTGCAGTTGAGTTACAATAGTCTTAGGCCTTGAGACTTGAGACAATTGAGGTCCTAGAAGTGTGATTAGGATCCTTAGAAGACTAGCACAAGTGGAGTCCTTAGTAGAGTTTGTGTGAGCACACCTTGGAGTACTTCCATCTCTAACAAAATCATTGAAAGTGAAAATGTGAATGTTGATGAGTTTGTTGAGACGAATGATCAGGAAAACATGAAAGAACCAAAAGATTATTGTAGATTTTTTTGCATGGAAGAACATAATACTATATTGACACAAATACCTAATGTTACTGTGCAATAGTGTAATGTCACTAGGCAATAGGTAGCACAAATGGAGAATTGGGAAAATGTTGAAATGTAAGATCATGAATAAGAACACAATGAAACTACATGAGAAGACAATGAAGAACAAAGAACCAAACATGTACTTGCTAAATATGTCAGAAGACATCATCCACAAAATAAGATTATTGGAGATAAAAGAGTTGGTATGATGACAAGAAGTAAGTTGAAAGACAACACATGTTTAATTTGTCAATTTGAGCCTAAGAATGTTAGAGATACATTACAAAATGAAGAATGGATTACTACCATGAATGAGGAAATTAATCAGATATAGAAAAACAAGACATGGACTTTAGTACAAAGACCGAGTGATAAGAATGTCATTGGCACCAAATGGATATTCAGAAACAAATTGAATGAGAATGGAGATGTAATAAGAAATATAGAAAGATTAGTTTTCAAAGGGTATGCACAATAAGAAGGGATTGACTATGGAGAAACTTTTTCACCCATTGCTAGACTTGAAGGAGTAAAAATATTAATTGCATACACTGCATATAAAGGATTCAAAGTATATTAGATGGATGTTAAGTCTATATTTTTGAATGGAATTCTATAAGAAGAGGTATACATTGAACAACCTAAAGGATTTGTTGATCCTGATCAGACAAACATGGTACGTAATTTACACAAAACTTTATATGGATTGAAACAAGCACCGAGAGCATGGTATGAAAGATTGCATTCATATCTTATAAGTATTGGTTTTATGAGAACAAGTGATAACAACAATTTGTATTTGAAAGGAGGAAACAATGATAAGAGAATTATTGCTGAAATATTTATTTATGATATTATATTGTAGTAAATAATACTCAATGCACTTCATTTGTTGATGAAATAAGGAAAGAATTTGAAATTTTGATGTTTGGAGAGATCAATGTTTTTCTTGGATTGCAAATTGTACAATAGACTACAAGTATCGACATTATTCAATAAAAATACATCAAGGAATTACTGAAGACATTTAGAATGGATGTATCAAAGCCAGTCGGAACACCTATGGTGACAGGATGCAAATTGACAAAAGAAGATAAAAAATGTGAGCTAAATCAGGCTTTGTATAGATCTATGATTGGAAAGTTGATGTACATTGTACACACAAGACCTGACATTGCACATGTATTTAGAATTGTTGCAAGATTTTCTTCTAATCCCAGAGAACCACATATGGCTATTGTAAAAAGGATTTTTACATATTTGAATAATACTAAGGATTATGGACTATGGTACTAAAGAGATGGAAAGTTCAAACTAAAAGTTTATACTGATGCTGATTGGGCTGGGAACATTGATGATAAAAAGAGAAATATTGGTGGATCATTATTTATTGGAGAAATGTTAATTACTTGGATAAGTAAGAAGCAAGGATGCATATCTCAATCAACTACAAAAGAACAATATGTTTTTTCTGATGCAAATTGTTTGAATATTGCATGGATCAAACAACTTTTGAAAGGCATGATTGAAGAGATCCCTGACTGAGTGATAATTTACTATGATAATACAAGTGCTATAAATATTCCAAAGAATCCTATGATGCATGAAAAAAAAATAACATATCTACCAAATATCACTACTTGAGGAAACAAGTACAAGATAAACTAGTGATACTAGAATATGCACAATCAAAAGAACAACTTGCAGACATATTCACCAAACCCTTAGCGAAGGATACATTTGAGTACTTGATAGGTAGACTAGGGTTTCATCCCTTGTCTATTGGTCACTAAGCTGAAAAGGAGGTTATATCAACCTACATGAAATTAGAATATCAATCATGTTGATGCAAAGATGAACTGGACTAACATAGAGATATCAGTACATTGTAAGGTACTTACTACAAAACACAAGAGATATTTTTTGGATATTGAAGAGTTGTATATTTCTTTTTGGAATTTTTATCAAAGGGAGAGGGATTCATGAAATATCTAAAGGAAGAGAGATTCGTTGAACTTTATATCCATCAAAGGGAGAAAAAAAAAGGGAGAGAAATATATATCTATAGAGAGATCAAGAACATAAGAGTCAAATATGCACGGAGAGTCTACATGGTATGTTTTTAATGCTGAAAGAGTTTATATATTCAAGCTAGGGAGAGCTACAAAATTGTTGTAGTAGTAGAACAAAACTTTGGTATTTTTTGTATGGAATTTTTATATTGAATATTTCATATTGTGTTTCCATCAATTCCAAAGGGAGAGATTGATCAACTAAAACTAACTGTATGTTTGAAGTCATTTGTGGATAATGAACCGAGTTACAGATATGATGATTGACATTATCAGTTGATATATTGTCATTGATGTCAACTTGTTTGAGTATCATAAAGGTGGAAAATATATGTTATGAATTAGAGAACAAGAACACACAAATTTTGTGTGGTCAGTAAATGAAGAGTTCTGTATACACCAAGAGACAGTGAACACCAACTAAAATAGAGTGTATACCGAGCACAATGATAACTGAGCTAGGGATCACTGAAACACTGTATTGACTGAGCAGTTAATTCAAACTAAGGCCGACTAGAATGCTGAGCTAGAAATTGATGATTTCAAGGTAAAAGACAAAGTTTTTTATGTTGATCAAATGGTTATGAAAATTCAATGAAGATTGGATGAAAAAGATTGAAACATGTTTTTTACACAACTGTCGAGGATGGTTTAAGAGGCAAAATCAATGATGCAGATTAAGAGGGAAAATATGAAGGATGGAAATTAAATGAGACATGATGTGTATATAAGATACAAGAGATTCATTGTGAATTATATACACATGATGGTATGATGCGTACATGGAAAGTTTATGCATGACTGACCAAACTGGTTAAATAAAGAACTGAGCATTTTCTGCAGACATTACTAAGTGACAAAGGAAAGATCATTATTAAGAAGGATAGAGTATGGTGAATTAGATTAACTAAAGTGAACAAATTGATCAGTGGTATTATACACTTAGCATAGATCTAAAAATTAGAAAAAGTGATGCAGGCACATCATGGGACTAGGAACTTTTCAAAGATCGAGGATTGTGCATGCATTTTAAATACATTTGGTTAGGTTGAGTCTTCATATTGTTGAGGGTCGTTCTGGATAGATGTAAGTGTTTTGGTGTATTGAAAGGTTTCTTTGATGTAATAAAATGTTTGCATTATTATGAAGTTGACAACTTCATTGTCAACTCCATGATATAATTACTGGTTTAGTTCTATGGTTAAGAACTTACTCTAATCAGTCATGAAGAACCAATAGAGGAGTTAGTATTTATCAAGGAAGCTATAGATTTAGTCTAGGTAGTTGTTTGATTAAATTCAGTTATAAGTTCTTGATCTAAGAAATTTGAAAGAGGAGGATACCCAATAGGAGGGTAGGAGAATACGGGTGGAAGAGGTGAAAACCAATGAAGGAGAAAGGAGAAATGTAATACAAAAAGGGATGAATAAAATAACATTCCATATTACATATGATTATCTTTGTGATCATTTGGTTTGGCTGAATGTTTGATATACTTATTTGCAACTCATTTTCATTTAGACTGGCTCGTGTAATATTATAATCCACATTCCATATTGTCTCCATGATTGAACACATCCTCTAACATGCAAAAAGGTGGTGGAAGTCGATAGAGGAGACTCAAAGAAGAGTCCACAAAGTAAGGTATTCATAGTTAGTAAGTTAATGGTGTTCAACAATTGATATGGAGAAGAGTCCATGAAGGATCTCATGGAATATTATTTCTATTTTGGAATAGATAGGGATATTACATACCATCCCTAAAGCAATAGTTGAAGACTGTCGTGCTTTTCTCTAGGTTTTCTTGAGAAGAAAAGGTGGCAGACTTGTAGTTGTGTCAATGTTCATGTAGCTACAGACTATGTGGAAGTGGAAGAACCAGTGCATATGAACCAAATATGGGTGATGTATACTATTTTTGACATGATTGTTATGGGAATATTAAGAGGATTGTGACCCTCGAGTATATGTTTTCAGAGAAAGAAAGTTAAAGAGTGTAGAATTAGAGATTCTACCATTTTCTCTGCATCAAAGTGGTATCAGAGCAAGAAGATCTAGTGGGTGTTGGGCATGGCATTGCCATCATCAGAGATAGAAATTTTTGAGGCATATAAAGCCTAGAAATTTTATGTAAGTAAACAAAAAGAAGAAGTAGAGAAAAGAAAAAGAGTAGAAGAAGAGAGAAAGCAGTGAAGGGAGGATAGGAAAAGAAATAGACAAAGGAAGAAAGAATGAAGACAATAGAAGAAGTGCAGAAAGAGTTAGCATGAATGAAGATGAAACTAGAAGAAGGGAAGAGAAGAAATCAAGCCATACGAGAATTGTTTGAAGCCCGAGCAGCATGTGATGAAGGCAATAGGATGAAGATCCTAGTTGTCAATTGTCCATTTGAAGGACAAGGAAAGTGGACCGATACTAGTGAATAGAAAATGATTATTGATGGACCTTGTGATAAATAGGTTCTTGTCAAAAATTAAGAAGATGACATAGTTTCTAATGTGGGCCTTGAGAATCCAATTCATGATGTGCTTGAGGATGGTGAAATAGTTCAACAGGGGACAATGTTATGTCCTCTAAAAGTAATGAAAGATGTCATGCACTATGATGAGGTAGGCCTAGATAATGATCCACAAATGGTTACAGTTGATAAAATCTCACCTGAAGATCATTTTGATGACCACAACCCATTTGGGTTTTCTAACATGTTTTTTGTTGTTGTGCATAATGCCTATATGGTGTTACAAAATTTATATGGTGTGCATAGCCTAAAGATCTTGGTGACCATCTTTATTTTTGACAGAGTCCTCGACTTAAAACCATAGAATTGGAAATCTTGAAAGAAGCAAATTCAATGGGACTTGAATTGTTTGGGTCCCCAAGATTTTGATGCAAGCACATCATGGGACTAGGACTTTTCAAAGATCGGGGATTGTACATGCATTTTAAATGCATTTGGTTAGGTTGAGTCTTTATATTGTTGAGGGTCATTCTGGGTAGACGTGAGTGTTTTGGTATATTAAAAGGATTTTTTGATGTAATAAAACATTTGGATTATCGTGAAGTTGACAAATTCATTGTCAACTCCATGATACAATTATTGGTTTAGTTATATGGTTAATAACTTACTCTAATCGTTCATGAAGAACTGATGGAGGAGTTAGTATTTATCAAGGAAGTTATAGAGTTAGTTTGGGTAGTTATCTGATTACATTTGGTTATAAGTTCTTGATCTAAGCAATTCGAAAGAGTAGGATACCCGATAGGAGGGTAGGAGAATACGGGTGGAAGCAGTGAAAACCAATGAAGGAGAAAGGAGCAATTTAATAAGAAAAGGGATGAATAAAATAACATTCCATATTACATATGATTGTCTTTGTGACCATTCAGTTTGGCTAAATGTTTGATATACTTATTTGCAACTCATTTTCATTTAGACCGGCTTGTGTAATATTAAAATCCACATTCCATATTGTCTCCATGATCGAACATGTCCTCTAACATGCAGAAATGTGGTGGAGGTCAATAGAGGAGACTCAAAGGAGAGTCCATGAAGTAAGGTATTTAGAGTTAGTAAGTTAATGGTGTTCGACAGTCGACTCAGAGAAGAGTCCATGAAGGATCTGGTGGAATATTTTTTTTTTTTGGAATAGATAGGGATATTACATAGCATCCCTTAAGCGATAGTTGAAGATCGTCGTTCTTTGCTCCTAGTTTTCTTGAGAAGAAAAGGTGAAGGACTTGTAGTTGTGTCAATGTTTGCGTGGCGATTGACTACATGGAAGTGGAAGAACCAGTACATATGAACCAGATATGGGCAAGGTATACTAGTGTCAACATTATTTTAGGGGAATAATTAGAGGATTATGACCATCGAGTATATGTTTTCAGAGAAAGAAAGTTAAAGAGTGCAGAATTAGAGATTCTACCATTTTATCTGCATCAAAATGAGAGTTGTATTTGAATTAGATCATTACTATATCAGTTTAACCATTTTTTTAGATCAATCTCTTCATCGACTAGGATGTAAAAGTCTTTATTATGAGATTCTAATGAATGTTGAGAGTTTTCTTGTTGAACCCATACTGAATGCATGGTAAAGAGAGAAATGTTAGTTTTAAATCCTCTAAATAGGTAACATTTAATAGTGTACATTGTAACCTTTAATAGGGTTGGCTCTTCACCGAGCTTACTTTAAAAGAGTGAAAATATTTTGGCTTACTGGTCCCAGGTGGTTTTTCCCTTAACAAGGTTTCCACGTTAAAAATCTATGTGTCAATGTGCATCAATGTTGTGGATTATTGTTTT
The DNA here is from genome assembly GCA_018584345.1 of Thuja plicata. NCBI lineage: Eukaryota > Viridiplantae > Streptophyta > Pinopsida > Cupressales > Cupressaceae > Thuja > Thuja plicata. The sequence continues at coordinate 539,607 of MU225620.1, read as the reverse complement.
TGTTTACACTTTACTTTATGGACATTGATCGGTAGTAACAGTATTAATTTATTGATACTTGGTAAACACTATTGACTAAAGTTTGAGATAACAGAATACATTTCACCAAGTTGAATTATGTGTTTGAATTTTTTTTATAAACATCTGGAGGAATTTGGGATTGTAGGATAATTGGGAGATAACTTATTCACCCTCCTCCTCTTAGTTATTTTAACATATTCATCCTCTGGTACCTCAAAGATGTTTTCACCAGTGGGTATGCCCTTTGTTTTTACTTTTTTGTGATTTTTTTCTTTTTTATTTTTGTTTTCAATTTCACTTTTGTGGCTAAAGGCCTCCTCTTCCCCAAAGTATGCCTTTGGATCCAATTTGTATACATGTGTTTATTCATTCCCCTAGTTATATTCTTACTCTATAGCTCCCATGAACCTTAAGAGAGCTTCCTCACTTTGAAATTCATCCATGTGTACGATGCTTGGTTAGTCCAATTCTACGAGTTTGGGATGCACAAGGGGAACGTTAATGAATTTAATGGAAAGTTGGAAAATGATAGAGTTTCCCAAGAAGGTTTCATCATAGAAGACAACGTCATAGGCTCTCACAATTTTCTATTTCAAGATATCTTCAATTTAAATGATTTCACCCAGGGTATTACCATAGGCATAGCTATTTTCATTAGTCTCCCCAGTCGTGGAAGAGCCAAAACCATGTTGGAAATATTCAGGATTAACCAAGTTACTGAGAGGGGAGGGGTGAATCAGTAACTCTTAAAACTTTAAAGTATTTCTGCACTGTTATATTCTTTAACCATTCATTCATTTACTCTACTGCAACTATGAAAATATAATCATACACAACACATAACACAAAGAATTGATAACCCAGAAACCTTCCAAATAGAAAGTAAAACTGGGGTGGGGA
>MU225620.1:476607-525548 GCA_018584345.1 Thuja plicata | reverse complement strand
AGTAGCATTCAAATAAGAATGGTGGTGATGATGGTGATGAGTTGAGAGATATAAATTTGGACATAGTAGTGAATATCATGAGCATTCTCTTTATATCACCAATATGTATTATGGCTCTTTCTTATTTTATTGTTTATGATTTGTGTATGGTTAGACCCAATGCCTTTTTAATTAGAGTTTATGTACAATTTTTTCTTCTAATAGGCTAAACAAAGAAAAGTAGTTTATATTATTGATGTCCATGACCCATCTACATAATTTTTTATCTTGACGATCACACATAATGACAAACCAACCGATCTAGTCCATTTAAAATGGACTATATTCTTTATAGTAAAAAGTTGCAAGCTATACTTAAACATATCCATTATGCATTGAGAAAAATATAATACTATCTTATTGCTTAGATGATTGTCATCATCCTCCTCATTTTGTATGCATTTTAAACTTGTATTACAACATCATATATATAGAAGCTACCTTCTAGTATGTTAACTTACACATACTTTTCTATCGGTGTAACCCTTGCATCTCTTTCTGTTGCAAGTGCTAGTAGATAATCTAAGTGAATAAGGATCATGTCAGACAATCCAAGTGAAGAACGTAATGGGAATACAATCAATAGATTATGCTATAACTTGAAAACAAAAGGTGATGGAAAATGTTATTTTCCCTGCAATATTTGTAAGGGCTTAAACAGTAGAAGATTGCTAATCAAAATAGCTAAGAGACATTGTAGGGATAATGGTCACATTGAAGGGGGGTTTGATTATCATCAATTGGTAAGTTTTTCATTATATTTATTTAACAATTAATATATATATGAAATACACTTGATGATGAGATCATTATCTTGGTTTATTTGTGTTCATCATTTTTATATAGGTCGACCTCCCCATGGGGAGTACATGATATGGACCATGGAGGTATGAATATGGAGAATATGGATTTGGAAGTGGAGGATCATGGAGATGATAATATTGAAGCTAAAGATTATGATCCCATGAAAGATGATGATCATACATCGGATAACACATTTGAAGATGATGGTAGTTATACATTGATCCATGAAACATTTGGTACTTGCACAATTGATGATGATGATCAGGATGATGTTGATGTCATCCATGATATACCTCTACTTGAGAAGGCAGCCATGACCCTTTATGAAGGCTCCCAAACAACTCTTCACTCTACTGTATTGTTGTTGTTGAACTTGAAGGTTATGAATGGTTTATCCAACATAACAATGTCACGTATGCTAAGGTATGTCATACATGTCATTATAGTAATTAAAGGGTGAAACATGTACCATCAATATTTTTAATATTAAAAACTTATATTTTTTTTCCTATAGATTGATAGGTGAGTTCTTTTTACCACCATCGAATATTCTCCCTCGCTCATACCGAGAATTATGTGCCACTATGAAAGATATTGGAATAGAGTATCAAGCAATAAATACTTGTCCCAATGATCATATCATTTATCATATAGAACATGAATTTGCAACAAAATGTCTTGAATTTCATATGAGTAGATATCGAACAGATAAAATACCAAAAAAGGTGCCTCTCAAGGTTCTTCGTTACATCCCCATTATACCATGTTTGCAAAGATTTTTCAGGTGTAGTAGCTTGGAACAATTTATGGATTACCATGCACACAATAGGAGTCCAGATAACATTATTCAAATATCTACGGATGGTTCTGCATTTAAAGACATAGAGGAAAAGTGGCCACACTTTATCAAATAACCTCAAAATCTCAAGCTTTAGTTGGCAGTGGACGGTGTCAATCCATTTGGATAGCTAAGATCTATTTACTCTGTTTGGCCTTTTTTTGTCTTCAACAATAACATTCCTCCATGGATTTCGATAAAGAGGGAGCACATTATGTTCACAATTATTGTTCCATGTATTTGATCATTTAATAGTTATCTGCATGTAATTATAAATCTTGCAGTAAAATAGTCACAATAAATATGCAATATTGTTGTTCATTAAACTAGGTAAATACCAAGTTAAAGATATGAATGTAAATATTGAGCCTCCTATCGATGAGTTGGTGGAGTTATGGAATGGTGTCACTATGTATGACATCTTTAGACCAATAGGACACAGATAATTTCAATTCCATGCAATGCTTGTATGGACAATACATGATGCCCCAAGGCTAACACATTTTTCTAGTATATTATGGTGAATTCGAGTTGCACATGATAATTCTAAATATAACAATTAACATATTTAATCCAATTGTATAATTGTCTTGTAGGTCTCCAAACAAAGGGAAAATTTTCATGTCCATTTTGTGGTCCAAAGATGAAATCTCATCATTCAAAAAGTTTAGGAAAGTAGGTGTTTGATGAGCATAGACACTTTCTCCACAAAAATCATAACTATCAAATTACCAAAAAATATCTTTTCAATGGGAAAGAAGAAACAACATCTAAGCCACAGATAATGACACATCACCTATGGAAGTTAGAATATAATATAATTAATCATCAGGGTACTACTATTCTACCTAATGGTTTATGTTTGGAATTTTTATATTTATATTGTGTTTTGTTTGCTGATTATGTGATTGATGATCGTGAATCTCGTCAAGACAATACTACTGAGCACCTTCCAAATAGACTAAAAAGTTATCCTAGACAATTTAGTAGGTTGCCCTACTATGAGAAACTACAAATTGTTCATTTGTTTGATACTATTCATATTGTAAAGAATGTAACAGAGACATTTTGAAATATATTGGATACGTGACAAAGAAAAAATTGTCAAAATTTGTAGTGACATTCATGAATCCAATCATGTAATGAAAAATTTCATGGGATCAAATAGAAATGGAGAACAGATTAATATAAGTGCCTTTCATTGGTTATTAACAAAGTAGCAAAGTGATGTCATAAAAGAAGTCATACGAAAAATTTGATTTCCCACAAGATTTACTTCGAACATAAGCAGTACCATATCAAAGAAAAGTGAATTTGGGCTAGGATTGAAAATGCATGATTGACATACCTTTATCAAGGTAAGAAATGGAGAATGGATTAATATAAGTGCCTTTCATTGGTTATTAACAAAGTAGCAAAGTGATTCCATAAAAGAAGTCATACAAAAAATTTGATTTCCCACAAGATTTACTGCGAACATAAGCAGTACCATATCAAAGAAAAGTGAATTTGGGCCAGGATTGAAAATGCATGATATTGAAAATGCATGATTGACATACCTTTATCAAGGTAAGTCATGTTCTTTTGTATTTACAATATATTTGTAAACTACATGTACTTCTCATTGTATTATGTGAGAAAAGAATGACATGATTATTTTTATAATTGTTGCAGTACGTGCTACCCCTATCTCTCCCAGAGAACTTCAACAATAACATCAAAAAAGTGATATATGATCTTGTAAAATACATGAGGTAAGCAATGATAGCTATTCAATTTTTTTTGTATATATTGTAAAGTCTCTTGTTTATATATTTTTGTGCCTTGAATGTCTTGTAGGTGGTTGTCATCTAAAGAAATCCATAAAGTGGATATAAAATATTGGAAGAGAAGAATTCCTCATCTAATGTGTGAAATGCAAAAGTGTCTACCTTCAACCTTTTTAAATGCACAAGAACACTACCTCATACACCAAGTTGAGGAGATTGAAGTGTGGACCCGTACACACTTGGTCAACGTGGATGGTTGAGAGGCACATGAAATTTTTGAATCCTTTGGTTCAGAAAAGAGCACATCCTAAGAATTCTATGGTGGAGGGATATATGGTATACTAGACTATGGTGTACATTACTGAATATCTTCCTAAGCTTGCAAAAAATATCCATATAGATCACATTTGGGATCTTGACACCATTAGAAAATTCGAAGGGGAGTACTTGGTGGTGAAATGTAGAATGAGGAAAGTGAGAGGTAATAAATTATAAGATGTTATTGTAGCTATTAATTAATTCTTAATCTTCAAAATTAATCGGTTGTAAGTCATCTATTTATTTTTTTTTATAGCTCCTTGAGAGTGGGATGCAATACATTTGTATATTGCAAACAATCAAGATTGGATGACGGTATGGATTGAATGATGTCACCATTTAGGTTGCACATTAACATGGGAAGTTGTATCTTCATTGGTTAATGAAGCTCGTTGTAACAAAGATCCAAATGTTACACAAAGGGAAATAGATTTAGCACATGGTTTAAGATATTTCTAGGTACGTATAAATTTGTTAATCACATGTACTTTTATGAACAACCGATGCAATAATTTATACATGTTTGACATATTTTTTCAGGTCAAACACCACAAGGATATGTTTTGCAATGGTCATAAATTTTGCATCAAAAATTTGGATGACAGAAAGAAAAATTGTGATTCTGGGATAACTGTAGTCTTTCAGGTGACTAATATTTCATCTAAAAATGACTTACATCCTCGAGAGTCTAAAAATTTATACTATGGCATTTTGGATGATATACTTGAGTGTGACTTTAATTTATTCATATTAGTTCTCTTCATCATCAGATGGTATAGGCTACGACTTAATCAAAATGATCCTCATAGAACTATTATTGAACATGACAATCGATTTACAATGATTTATACAAGGTGGTTAGAGCCAGCTGGGGATGAGCCCTATCTTCTTCCAAGACAATGTGAGTAGGTATTTTACTCAGAGGTTCTACATAAATTAGGTTTCTCATTTGTTGTTAGACATGAACCAAGAGGAAGGTAAATGAGGTATAATGTGATGGAAGAAGAAGATTGCAAACAACTAGAAGATGATGTAGATAATGATCATGAACAATAGTTAGTCGATGATGTTCCTAACGCAACTTTTCTTGAAGAAGAAGAAGATGATGACAATGATGATGCTACTGATGATGATGATGATGATGATGATGACAAAAATGATGATGATGATGATGATGATGTGATGTGATGTGGATAGAACTCTTGTTGCTACTATAGAACAAACTTGGCTCTATTTTGAGATCTTTCTCCTAGATTTCTTAGGGTGTTCATAACCCTAAACTGAGGTACGTCACTCTCAAATTTACCTCCTCTTCAAGACTTGGTCCCCATAAAAATTCTTTTCATCTTCTTCTTGCTGAACCTACACAAATAGATTCATTCTACTTGCTTAGTCAATATTTTCTGAACATTGCTTTCATTCTCTTCCCTAGACAGACTATTTCCAAGCTCAACTAGGGTAAGATCTCCAGACTCTTTGTTGTTGCTTCTCCTAAAGAAAACAAAAAGGAAACTATGTACAAAGGCTCCTCTTAAGTTCCATCCCAACAAATGATTCTCACCATGGATTTAGGAATCTCAAGGGGCCATTAATGTTTACAACCCAGAACAAGTGAAGAACTAATTACTTGAAAAACAAAAAATAAGGTAACTAATCTAATTTCATGAAAAAGGAACCACAAAGAGACTTGATATCTACTAAACACACAGTCTGCAACTTCTCATTACTTGAAACAAAACAAAATAGTATAGTAATCTACAAATCTCTAAATTTCCTGTAGCTTCTCTTCTTCTACAATTTCTACCTTCTAGATCTCTAAAATGAAGGCTTTTGATGTTATTAGTAACCATCCTCTCATAGGAAACAACCCTAACAGTCCACTCATTTGCAAGAATCTCTTTAGGAACCGTTACACTAATCATACTATCCATAAAAGACAATATCCACTTTTCACAGGCTGTTACAATTGAATATTGTCAAGCAATAGTAAAGCAAGCTGAGTTATAGTGTTGGCTAAGTTGCTAGGGACCAATGTAGGCTGAGATGCTAGGCACAAATGTAGGTTGAGATTCTAGGCAATGTAGGTCGAGCTACTAGGCAATGTAGGCTGAGCTGCTAGGCAATGTAGGTTGAGCTACTAGGCACTAGTGTAGGCCAAGTGCCAGTGATACCAAGAAGATTATCCAAGGTTCTTGATGCCTTGGTTGGATTTCTACAGGCTTACCAACTACCTCACACACACACAACTAAATGAAACCAACTAAGAAACCTATCTAGACATGGAATGAGCTAGTCATATCCATCTTAGGGAAATAAAACAAATTACCTTCTAAGGTCCACACATACTCTCCAGTCAGTACATGCAAGAAATAAGGAGCTAGGGGTTTGAGTTAGGTGTGCTCCTACACCATACTCCCCCAGACAAAAGAAAGGTTAATCCATCCATGGATTATGCATGTTTAGATCAATGCCCAACCTCTTGAAGTTTGATTCTTTGATCCAAGTAGCATCAACATCTTCTTTTCCATGCCATTTGAAAAGGTGCTCCATATAGTCTCTGCTCCTAGTTTTTAGGTATACCCTTGAGTCTAGTATCTTTTCAGCTGTCATAGATGAAGTAGGGTTTAATTTTAGATCTTTTACCTCTTGTATTACCTCTTAAAGGTTTTGATCAGCATATTGAATTGGTCCTTTGTATGATATCAAATCTTCAATGTTGAAAACCAGTGACAACCCAATGTCTTTAGGAAGCTCCACCTTGTATGCATTGTTTCCATACTTTGCAAGTATCTTACATGGACCTAGCCTCTTCATTTGTAGCTTGTGAGGAACACCTTTTTTCAGCCTATGTTTGTTCAAGTGTACCATCACAAAGTCTAAAATCTGAAACTGAATATCCCTCTTTGTTTCATCCACCTTTTGCTTTACCTTTTCAGGATTCTCAATCAACTTCTTTCTCACACTTTCATGTACTTCCCTCATTGAATGAGAAAATTCCTCAGCATATCCAATACCATGCATGCCTTCCTTCAATTCTCTAAGGTCAAAAATCCCTCTTGGGTGAAAGCCATAAACAATTTCAAAAGGACTCTTACCAGTTGATTTGTTCATTATATCATTGTATGCATATTCAACTTGTCCAATGAGTTGGTCCCATGCTTGACCATACTCCTTTTTGAGGCCTCTCAGAAATTTACCAAGACTTTTATTGACCACCTTTGTTTGGCCATCTATTTGTGGATGATAGGCAGATACAAAAGACAAGTTAGTGCCAAGCTTTTTCCATAAGGTCTTCCAAAAATGGCTCATGAATTTGGTGTCCTTGTTGGAAACAATACTAAGTGGGAGTCCCTAGATCCTCACCACTCCACTGAAAAATAGTTGAGAAATTTTACAAGCATCATGAATAGTCTTGCAAGGTATCAAGTGAGCCATCTTGCTAAATCTGTCCACAATAACAAAAATATTGTCATATCCCTGCCTTGTTCTTGGCAAACCAACTATAAAATCCATGCTTATGCATTCCCATGGTCTAGTTGGGATTGGAAGTGTCTAGTATAGACGTGGATTGGAAGATGTGCCCTTTTCTTTTTGACACACTACACAACTCTCAACATATTGTCTAACATCTCTTTTCATTATAGGCCAAAAATAGAACCTAGTGACTAACTCTTGAGTCTTAATGACTCTAAAATGACCACTAAGTGCTCCATTATGTTTTTATTGGATCAAATTATCTCTCATAAACCCTTTAGGAACAAAAAGCTGACCTGCTTTAAAAAATAAATCATTTTGCAAGGTATATTTAGAAAACTCACCATGAAAGTTGTTTTTAAACTTTTTGCATACCTTGTAGATTTGGGCAAAATCTTCATTTTCAACATATAGGTCTTTGAAGCTATCAATACCTGTGCTTTGTATCTGAACTTCTTGGAATATGAGAATCCTTCTACTCAATGCATCAAAAACCTTATTCTACACTCCCTTTTTATGCTTGATATTGAAAGTGTAGGCTTGTAGATACTCCACCCACTTCATATGTTTGCTGCTAAGTTTGTCTTGAGAGTTAAGGAAGGTGAGAGATTGGTTATCAATATATACTATGAACTCTTTTGGAAAAAATTAGTGCCTCCACTTCTTGAGTGCTTGGACTAGAGCATACAACTCTAAGTCATAGGAAGAGTACTTCTTCTTTGCATCATTTAGCTTCTCACTATGGAAAGATATTGGTCTTCCTTCTTGGCTTATGACAGCCCTAATCGCCACATTACTTGCATCACATTCTATTGTAAAAACCTTATCAAAGCTTGGAAGAACTAGATTAGGCAAGTCTGCTATCTTCTCCTTGAGTGTTTCAAACCCTTTGTCTGCTTGTGGTTTCCATTAAAACTTTGTCTTCATCCCACCTCTAATGGTGTCTAACATAGGTGCACAAATCCCACTGAAATGTCTAATGAAATTTCTGTAATACTAAGCTAAACCATGAAAAATTCTCACCTCAATTGCAACCTTGGGAGTAAGCCAACTTAGAATGGCATCCACCTTTTCTTTGTCCATTTTGAGGTTACGCTGAGACAAAACAAAACTGAGATATACAAACTCCTGCTTCATGAATTCACACTTCTCCAAATTGATCATTAGCTTTTCATAATGCAATTTCTTGAAAACAATTTTCAAATGCCTAATATGCTCCTCCTTAGTTCTGTTGAAAACTAAAATAGCATCTAGGTAGACAACAACAAACTTACCAATGCCTTCTACCAATACCTCATTCATAAGTCTCATAAAAGTTGAGGGAGAATTAGACAAACCAAATGGAATTACAAGCCATCTATACAAACCTTCTATAGTTTTGAAATTTGTCTTCCATTCATCTCCTTCATTAATTCTGATTTGGTGGTATCCACTCTTAAGATCAATCTCGCTGAAGTACTTTGCCTCCCCTAAACAATCCATTAGGTTTTGAATTCTGGGCATTGGGAACCTATACCTAATGGTGATTCTATTAATGGCTCTAGAATTAGTACAAAGTCTCCAAGATCCTCCTTTCTTAGGTGCTAAAAAAGTAGGGACTGCACATGGGCTTATGCTTTTTTTCTAATTAGGCCTTGGTCTAATAACTCTCTGCTTTGCTTGGCTATCTCCTCATTTTGCTGAGGGGTCATCTTATAGGAAGATTTGTTGGGTAAGTTAGCTCCTAGTATGAATTCAATCTTGTGGCTAACAAGTCTCTTAGGAGGTAGGGGAGTGGGCTAGCCATCATTCACAATATCTCTTTACTCTTCAAGTATTTCTTTTACCTCATTTGGTATCTCTACTTTCTTGATAGCAACTTTATCTTTTGGCTTCAATAATAAAGAAAATCCAACTCCTTCTCCTTCTCCTAGAGTCTTCAAGAACTCCTTCTCACCAACAATGAGAACACTTGGATTTGATGTCTTCATCTCTCCTTCTTCTATCAGAGACTGAATTTTGAAAGTCACCCCATCTTTCTTGTATGAGTATGCATTCTTGGTTCCATCATGCATGGCTTTCCTATCAAATTGCCATGGCCTTCCAAGTAGAATATGTCATGCATCCATGGGAAGAATGTCACATATAAATTTGTGTTTATACTTTCCAATGGTGAACTCTACCCATGCTTGTTCTCCTATAAACACATGTTGTCCTTTGTTGAGCCATGTAACCTTGTATGGGTTTTCATGTGGAACCCTTTTCAAATTTAATTTGTTGGTTGTCTCTTCACTAATGATATTATCTATTAAGCCTAAATAAATAATGACTCTACCCACCTTGCTTGTGATCTTGCACTTCACTCTAAATAGTTCTCTCCTTTGGCTTGGTTCTTCTTTGCTTGGCTCTCTGATTAAGGTTCTCTTTATCATGAGGTTCTCACCTTCCTCTGATTCCAATGGTACCTCAGATGGCTTGTTTCTGCAACTTTATTCTTCTTGGACATAGTTAACTTTCTTTCCACCTCCTTGAGAAGTAGAACCTTTTTCAGGACACCTATAGGCAGGATGTCCTAGCTGATTGTCATGGTAGCACTTCATGGTGGCAAAGTAGGATTCTCTTCTTCCTTGATTACTGCTACTCCTTCCTCTTTAACGAGTGTTAGAACCTCTACCTCTATTGAAACCTCCTCTTTTTGAGTTTCCTTCCTCATTTTAAGTGAGCTTGTTCTCACTTTTCTTCCTTGAATTTGATCCTCTTCCACCATAGCCTCCTTGTCCTCTTCCTTCTCGACCTCTTCCTCTTCCTTTGAAGTTTGATTCTGATTTTTTCTTGTTCTTCTCTTCCACTTTCAATGCAAGTTGGAAACACTTATGGACAATTGTGGGAGTCCACAAACTGATTTCCTTTTGGATATTCCATTTTAGGCCTCCAGGATACCTAGCCACCTTGATAGTGTCATCCTCTTGGACTCTTAACCTCAAGCACAACTTTTGAAATTCTTCAGTATATGTAACCACATCCAAATATTTTTGTTTCAAACTTTTCCTCTTCTTGTGTAACTAGATTTCATAATCCTCAGGTAGATATTTCTCCTTTACCTTGTTTAACATGGCCTTCCAATTTGAAACTGGATGCTTACCCATCTTTTCCATCTCTTCTTGGAGCTATTTCCACCATATTAATGTTGAACCTCTTAACCTTGACTTTGCAACTTTTACCTTTTGTTCTTTAGTTATGCCCTCACATTCAAAATGATTCTCAATACCTTCTATCCATTCCACAACTAGTTCACTATCCATTTTTCCATTAAAGAATGGAATTCCTTCAAGACGTTTTCCTCCTAGGGCTCTGAGAGCTTTTAGAAATGGATCCTCATTCATGGGAGGGTCTCGTTCAGGTATTAAGTCTTCTTCATCAATTTTCTGCTTCCCTTTTCTGCTACTGACTTCATCTCCATCTTTTCATTTAGTTGCATCTGCAACTTCTTGAAGTTTTACCTTCATCTCATCCAGGGCTTCTTCAAGGAGTCTACTCCTTTCCCTTTGATCCTCTGTCACTCTCTTCTACTCATCTAAGTTTCCTTTGCAAGCTATACATTGGTGACCATCTTGTTTTCACCTACTGATACTGTTGGCTGGAACATTTACCACAAGCCCAATCAATTTAGGCTTTGATACCAATCTGATGTGGATAGAAGTCTTGTTGCTTCTACAAAACCAACTTGGCTCTATTCTGAGATCTTTCTCCTAGATCTCTTAGGGTTTTCACAATGCTAACTGAGGTAAGTCACTCTCAACTTTACCTCCTCTTCAAGACTCAGTCCCCATAGAAATTATTTTCATCTTCTTCTTGCTGAACCTACACAAATAGATTCATTCTACTTGCTTATTCAATGTTTTCTGAACATTGCTTTCATTCTCTTCCCTAGCTAGAATATTACCAAGCTCACCTAGGGTAAGATCTCCATACTCTTTTTTGTTGCTTCTCCTACTGAAAACAAAAAGAAAACTATGTACAAGGGCTCCTCTTGAGTTCCATCCCTACACATGATTCTCACCATGGATTCAGGAACCTCAAGGGCCCATTACTATTTACAACCGAGAACGGGTGAAGAAGTAATAACTTGCAAAATAGAAAATAAGGTAACTAATCTACTAGCATGAAAAAGAAACCACAAAGAGACTTGATATCTACTAAACAAACAATCTGCAACTTCTCATTACTGGAAACAAAACAAAACAGTACAGCAATCTGCAAATCACTAACTTTCTTGTAGCTTCTCTTCTTCTATAATCTCTACCTTCTAGATCTCTAAAATGAAGGCTTTTGATGTTATTAGTAACCATCCTCTCAAAGGAAACAACCCTAACAGTCCACTCATTCACAAGAATCTCTTCAAGAACTGTTACACTAACCATATTATCCATAAAAGACAAGATCCACTTTTCATGGGCCGTTACGACTGAATATTGTCAAGCAAAAGTAAAGCAAGCCAAGCTCCAGTGTTGGCTGAGCTACTAGGCACCAATGTAGGCTGAGCTGCTAGGCACAATGTAGGTGAATATGCTAGGCAATGTAGGCCGAGATGCTAGGTAATGTAGGCCAAGCTACTAGGCAATGTAGGCTGAGCTACTAGGCACCAGTGTAGGCTGAGTGCCAGTGATACCAAGAACATTATCCAAGGTTCCCGATGCCTTGGTTGGATTTCCAAAGGCTTACCAACTATCTCACACACACACACACACACAACTAAAGGAAACCAACTAAGAAACCTATCTAGACATGGATTGACCTAGTCATATCCATCTTAGGGAAATAAAACAAATGACCTTCTAAGGTCCACACATACTCTCCTGACTTGGCTAGAGTCAGTACATGCTAGAAATAAGGAGCTAGGGGTTTGAGTTAGGTGTGCTCCTGCACCATCATGATGATGATGATGATGATGATGATGATGATGATGATGATGATGATGATGATGATGATGATGATGATGATGATGATGATGATGATGATGACAACAACGACGACGATGACGACGACGATGATGAAAATGATAGTGGTGGTGATGATGTCGATGACAACGATGATCATGGTGATGAGTAGGATGAAAAAGAAGATGAATGATATGAATGAAATGTATAGTTATGTGATCACTGGTTAATCTATTTAATAATGATTTATTGATAGAAATGTACAGTTATGCAATCAATGCTTAATCTAATTAATTCATGATGTACCTTTTAATGTTTTTAATTCATATGGGATACTTATGGTTTTTAACGTACTTACTATGTGTTTTTGAGTATATGTATCATGAATTTTTTAGCTAACATAAGATAAATTAATTACATATGTAGGTTACCAAACCCCTTTCACAAGAATCCCACACAGTCTCATGGATCGATGGGTATAGGTCAATACACCCTATAGAGATTAATGTCTTTCACAATTTGCAAAATATCTCACATTACTTGCTATCTCTCTCATTAGATGGAGTGCAAGTAGCATCAAATAGGTATTTGTCACATCTTTCTTCCTTGAGTGAAGGAAATATAGGAATGGAAGAAGAAAGTGAGTCATGTAGTATGTCTGAATTAGTAAGATAAACTAGAGGTCAAAAGACTAGAAGGAAATTCAATAAACACATGAAATTTTTCCTTGCTCAAGGGGGGTCATGTTCTTATGATGATGAGAGTAAAGGTGACATCGAGGTGCCCTCTAGGTACCAATATCTATAGAAACAATGGGTACCCAAGTAACTTCCTCAAATAAACACTAATTTTAGTGTTAAAGGCCAGATATATCACATGCACGATCATCAATACATGGTTTGGGCCTATTTTCCATGGATGGAATAAAAGTCTCTTACAACAAAGTTGTCAAATTGATGGAGTATATTGGACCTTCTTACGACTGCAAAAGTTGGATGTGAATTGTTCAATATAAAAAAAGTATGCGTAGGTATGCACTCTTAGAAAATTATATTCAACAAAAAGACAATGACCAAAGTAAAAGAGTGGCTATATACATTGACGGAAGGCCAAAATCATCAGGGAATATTGTAGGTTTTATATATAGAACGCAACCTCAGTCAAATATTAAGAAACCCAATTGCATATTGGAGGCACACAAGGGAAATCATGTATTTGTATGTGCGATAAAATCAATAAGTGTAGGGAAAGAGTTTCTTATTGATTACAATTTGAATCGCATAGATACAAACAATGTCACTATCATGGGGGTGTAGGTACATACTATATACCATTTGTTAGGGTTTTTTCTTATTGAACCTTCAACATATGCTTGAATAACTCTATGAATCCCAATGTTTGAATATACTGACTCAAGCAAGAGAAAACACTAATTGATGTGGGTTTATGATAATATCTAGGGAAACTACTATCACCTCCTTATTTTTAGGTTCTACAATGCCCAGTAAGGTATTACCTATATATGATTACTGTCTCACAGTGATGGTAAATGTGGATACTGATTTGCTGCTTGTTTATTATATTATCTTATAAATTACTCTGCATAGAACTGAAAACCACTTAACACAGATTTTAACCATGAAAACTATTGAATGGATGACAACAAATAGTAGTTCTTTAAGGACATTCATCCTTCTTCCTTTTATAGTTCTCTGAACTTAGGAGGGGAAACCTGTTTCAATCCTTTGTCAAAGGTATTAGTAAAATGAATTGTATATCTTGATACAATTGCTTGAATTTATATGCATATGACTGTAAATGTAAGAGATTTGTATATTTTGAATTACTTGTATGATGATAAACTATCTGACAGATTTAAGACTAGTGCCTATCCTTGGGCTATAGAGTCAAAAGATGCAAATTCCATAGAAAAGGTAAATAAAGATACTGTAGATTGCCTTACAACCTATATACAACTTGAGTAAAATGTCTTACAAATTACCTTGTCACTTCCACACTACTGTATCAAATCCTCAGATATTGTTATGCTCCCTAAAACTACTCACCAAACTTAGTTCTTCCCTTGAAAGAAAATTGCAAGCAGTTAGATAGCTATGTTGTAACCAATATTCTTAAAATGACTTACAGATTAAACATAAAAGAGCATACACAATAAGTAAAGAGAAAAAAATAAATATAGGAGAGAAGTTGCACTGTATTTTATTTATATTCCTATTTCATACATGCAGAGACAAAAAGCTTAAAGACTTAGACAAAATTATGTAGTCTGGCTTACAATTATATTTCACCACCTTTAAAATGTTTACAATATGATTTATATATAGGTTAAAACCATCTTGGAATCCTTAAGATAAGGATGCAACAAGCTTCAGATGGTTTGAGAAACCTAACCTTAAATATAGATAAAACAAAAGACAAGAATAGTCCAAGCAGTGGAAGGACAAAAATAGACAATGAAATCTGATCTTCTCCTTTGTCTTTATGTGAACTTTGGCACCTTTGTCTATTTATATTCAGGATAGCATTTGATGTTTGCAATGAGACCAAGTGACCACCATTACAAGCTAACCTACACTTGTCCTTTGTGATTACTAACCTTCTTGTGCTCATAGAGCAGGCGCAATGTGTCCATCTACTCTACATGAATAATATCAATCTCTACTACAACACCCTTCTTCTTTTTTGGTTTGGTCATTGAGTCCTATGCTATAAAATCATCCTTAGTAGGCTAGTTAAAACTTTTAATGCTCTACAATTGTAATTTTTATCTATCCCACATGGCATTCATTATACTCTTGACATTTGCTAAAAATTTATTGATGTCAATCTCAGCCTTATTGGCTTCATCTAGAATTTTATTGTACCTATCCATGTCTAACTTTGCATTAGTAATAAATGCCTCTTCATTAGAAAACTTTCTATCAAATTCTTCCCTCTAGATTGTCAAGACCTTGATCTGATTGTCTTCTCCCTTGATTGGAGGAATGAATCTATTGAAATCTGCTCCAAATAGGCTCAACCTGGCCCCAATATAATTTAATCTACCTTTGAAGAAAGGTAAAGTTACATTTATCTTTTCTATCTCTTCACCAACCTCAATAACTATCTCTGGCAAATCACTTCTATGTGGTTGAAGAGAAGAAAACCTTTCAAAAATTCATGTTCTACTAGACCAAGTTGCAAAATAAGGATTTAGAATATTAATAAAATTAATCACCTCAGCATGCATAGTAGGCAATTTATAATATGCATTTAAAAAATAAATCAATTTTATCCTTGAGAATAACAATCCTATGTTGAATTACACTCATCAATGCACCTAAAACAATCTTACTGTGCTCACTAATCATTTCCTCTATTTTTGCATTGTCCCATGTTGACATTGTTTGGACCTCTGCATCTATACTTTCTTTGGGTGAGGCAGGAATAACTTCTATCTTTTCCATTAATTGTTGAGTTAAATCCCTAATTGTATTCTCCTGAGCTTGTATCTTGATGTAGCACATCTTCCTATCTTTGGCTATAGCACTAGCCTCATTCACCAAAGTATCACACCTCTTGGATAAATATTTTGTTTTATTTTCATTTAATATTTCCCAATGGGTCAAGATCTAAGAAATCTCCATGTCATTAGTGTTATGAACTAACCACACCATCTGATTACCTACCATGCTCTCTTATATGTTTAGTAGAGCTGGTTTCTAATCTTTAGGAGCTAGGCTCCACATTGATCATTTCTCCCACCTGCTCTTCAGATGTCAGCTTCAAATTTGGCTGCCTTCTTATCTAATCTATTATGAAAGTATAAGCTAGATCCCAACCCTCAGCAAGAAACACACCACTTTCTTTTACCAATTTCCTAGCCTTCTCAGGAGTTATATCCTCAAACTCAGGATCATAGTTTTGTATGGGTAGGAGGGCATCATTAGTTACTGGTTCTCCTCCTTCCAATCTGAGTTGTTCACTTACCACATTCTTCTTATTCCACCTAAGGAAATCCTTAAACTCTTGGGTTTTGATGAAATTATCATCATGAAGGAACTTTTGCTGGTGGATCAACCTCTCATCAATACTACTTGAAAGAGGTAACTCAATATCCTCTTCAACTTCCTGCTGCAATTTCTTTCCTTTTCTCACTTCTTTCCTTAACTCATGATCATGAGGTCTATTACTAGGAATAAGGGCACTCACCCTATATTTTATCTTTTATTTTATCACATATGTTAATGCATGTGAAGATTCACCAATATCAACCTTTTTCCTTTTGAATGTAGGCTCATCAGTAGTCTCATGCTCTGGGACCTTTATTAGGTCAATAACATATTCATGTCCTTCTACTGCAATCTTTAATGGTACAACTTGGTAATCTGGGTAAGCTCTAGGAGAAGGACATCCTTGATCACTATCATCATCATACTCAGACTCTGAGTTTTTTCTATGGCCCTTTTTTGGTACCACTAGTACTTCTTCCATCTGATTGCACAAAAGTGTGTGATTATAAATCATTGCATCTATCCTCTTGAGATAAGGAAAATCAGGGTAAAACCCTCCAAAACTCATCCCCTTTCTTCTAACCTTCCTTTCCAAGTCCATAAGTTCCTAGATCTTGTCTACTCTTGTCATTACTTCTTCTTCTAAAATGTTTCTAATAGCATCCTCCTCCATACCCTCTTCATGTATATAGTTATATTGTATGGTAGGAGTTAGAAGCTTCTTGGCTCCCACAATGAATCCTTCAATATCATTGTATCTGCACAAGGCTACACTCATCTTGTAATGACTCATCCAATTATTTATTGGATCTATGGCTTTCTTACCAATTATAAACTAATACACTTTGCACTGTCTAGGGGTAAATATTCCCTTTCTATGTGGTGCCAAATGTTCTTTATCTATCAACATTAGCTGCTAGATTAATTCCATTGCAGCTATCCTAACTAGAACATGATATAGGAGAATATGAGGAGGATGTGAACATCCATATACTCTTATCATGGTAAAATTATTTCCCAGGTAGAAATCACCCTAATTGTGATCACCCGACCATTTATCAATGTACTCACATGGCCTCAAAAGCTGCAAAAATTTTGCAGGCAACCTAGTCTTGTTCACTCCTAGGCTTTGCATTATTGGGTATACAATCCAATTCTCAAATCCACAGAAATCACAATCTTTAGCAGTGTAGTTCCACAGTCTGTCATACCCAAAAGTTGGAAAAAAACACACGATCAAAAACTTTTAAAACACACTAAAGAGGATAACAGAACTACCTCAAAGGTAACATGTGCACACAAAATGGTGCAAGGGGAAAACATAAACCAGAAAGGTTACAAAGGGGGGAATAGCTTTTAGGGCTATCCTAAAGGGTCCCTTAAACTACAAGCTTGATCTGCATGCAAATCGAGATAGTTGACCAAAAAGTCAACTGTCTCTGAAAAAGTGTGAAACTGAAACCCTGGGGTCCAGAGACTGCATGGAACACCCGGTTTGAAAAATTGAGTCAAACGACCAAGGTTTGACCATGGTTGACCAAAAGTCAACCATGCACAAAATCGGTCAAGGGGGGAGGTTAACAATGTTTAACGCTAATTTACTTCAACAGAGACAATATAATTGGTTAATTAACATTTTATAACCCACATAAAATTATTAAACATAATATCCCTATTCTAGAGTTTAAACGTCCGTAAATTAAAGGGACTAAACTATCCAATATAAAGAAATAAATTTTTACCTTAAGAACATTATAACTTGAATTAAAATAATTAAATTTAAATCCCCTTCAAAAATAAATTAACATACTAAGCATTATTAAAACTAACTAAATCTCAAACTATCATTACTTAAATGAATCCATTTAAATTTTTTTCTAATATTTACCCTTCCTACTAAATCTAAATCAATTTCTACTTAATAAGTTATTCAGGTCCATTTTAAACATTAAACTAATATTTAATTCTAAACATAAAATAATGCAATAACCTAAATATACATTAAATAACATTACAATCTTTTACTCATTAAAAAAATAAAATAAAAACCCTAAGCACTAAAATAACATGAAAATAAATGGATTAATATCAAATAAAACAACACATAAAAAAAAAAGAATACTAAAAACCCTAAAGAAAACCCTAAATGGTGGAACAAGAGACGGTGAAAAATCTCCATGGCAGAAGGAAAATCCAGTGGCCGCATGGCGGCGGAATCGCACAGTGGGTGGCAAAAAGCCCACGCACCACGTGGGGAGGGGTGCAACATGGAGAAGAGGGGGGAGCGACATGGCAGTGGCCGCAGGTGGCAGCACCACTGTCTGGCGGTGGAAAAAGGAGGAGCAGGGGGGAGTGTTGGCTAGTGGTGGCTCTGCCCCACTGTGTAGACAGTGGGCGGCCCGTGCGCTGCGCGGCCCCCAGCGATTGCAACACGGGCTGGGGAGGGCTTCGGCCCCCACGAAAACCCAAAAATTATTTAAAAAAAAAACATGTTTCCCACAGCGCCATCCGCTATATATATTTTTTTAATTTATTGTTGCATTAAACAACATCAACATTAATACACCATTTAGATAGAAAAAAAATAATATTAATAAAATCATATTAACTAATATATATATTTTAAAAAATGATTGGTGAACAAAAAAATTTTGTGTATCCCAAAATAGGGGGGTACTAGGAATTTTTTTTTTTGAAATTTTATTCAACCATAAAAATTCCTATTTAAAGCTCTATAACTTGTTGGAGGGAAATTTTAAAATAATGCACTTAAATTTTTTTTTTTTTTGGAAAATCTATTTCAGAATTTAGACTAAGTAACAAGAATATAAATTCCCCTCTTTTTTATTTATTTATCTTAAGATCAACTTAAATAGAAATCATTAAGAATATAATAACAACATGGTTACTCTAGAATTTCTCTTAGAAATGAAATCTTGTTCTTATAAAAGTTTCTATAATGATAAAATTTCATCCATACAAAAATGATGTCTTCAGAATATTTCTCATTTAAATAGCACAAAAATATAATTACAATGTCTTGGGAACTTCGTTCCACAATATCAACACAGTGATACTTTCGTACAACATAGGTTACAAGCCATTATTTTACAGTGGTATTCATTTTTCGCATATAGGTAGGATATATCTTCAGTTTCTCATTAGGTACTTGATATAAGGTGATATTTACCATGGAGGCTCACCTCCCAACCTAGGCCTTTACAAGGCCACCCCCGAGCTTGGGGATCCAAACTGGAACGGGATACAAATAGACAACACAACAAGCAGAAAAGAAAACATACTCCCGGAAGCTTCCCAACACAAGGATGAACAAATGGATAGGTCTCCAAGAGACCTTCCAGAATAGGGGTAGTGGTAGACCTCACTGTAGGAGAGAGCCAATAATGAAAATAAACATGCAAGCCTGACATGGACTTGAAAAGGACCATCTTCACAAGATGCAGTCCTAAATGACCTCCTTATGCCTCCTAGGTACCCTC
Source organism: Thuja plicata (assembly GCA_018584345.1). Taxonomy (NCBI): domain Eukaryota; kingdom Viridiplantae; phylum Streptophyta; class Pinopsida; order Cupressales; family Cupressaceae; genus Thuja; species Thuja plicata. Next base: position 505,877 of record MU225620.1, on the reverse strand, counting down.
AGGCCCTTCTTGGCATCATGGGTATCATGTTACCCCAAGTTTTTCCCTCCACACATGCGAGACTCTACAATAATAGGAATCATTTCCAAATACCCCTCCAAGGCTACTCTGCCCTCCCAAGGGTGAGTGTACCTTGAAGACCCATTCGAAATCAATCACTAAATAAAGACATTGAGAAACAAACGTAAAATTTTAAATCTGAAAATAAATCTTCAAAACACATAGGACACCATTAATGGAGTCCTTGAGCTCAAGAAAATATAAGAGCAAAATTTTAATTACTTTAAAGAGATTCAACCTTAATCCAAAGCTAATGTGAGAAGAGGAATGATGTTGAGCTATCCTTCCTAAGCTCCTTCTCCAAAAGCTCCTTCAAACTGAATTCTGTCTCTAAGGGTAGAGAGTGGGTGAACACTCAACTCATCATAAATCCTTCCCTAAAAAGGAAAACCTGCAACAAGAGCAAGGCTTAACCCACAGGTGAGGTAACTCTAACCAATCCTAAACTAATCCACTTGCCTAACTCTCCAAGGGTTAAGTCAAATGAAACTTGGGTAGAAGAGAGAGTGAGGTTAACTAAAGTCACACTCCTCTTCAAAATTCGCTCAAGACTGAAAATGACACTTAAAGGGAGCAATAAATGAGTTTAGAGCCTCATTAATGATAGAAAATGACCTCTAACCCATAGGGTACCAAGTTGGGTGACTGAAACTGGCCCCGATTACCCCTTAGGAGTCCAAAAGACCTTCTAAAATTCACCCTAAAGTTAACCTACGGATTTCTAAGTCAAGAAGACTTCTAGAAACTTCTAACCCTAGGATAAGCTTGGGTAATACTCCTAGATAACCTTAGCTAACCCTTAACTAACCTTGGTTCCCTTTACTAGCCATGTCAACAATTAAATTATAAAAATTGCCAAACTTGGCACATTAAATTAAAACAAATGACATGACTTATTCACATAAACATTTACTAATTTAATGACACATGCAAACCACGTTTATGAAATAATCACATTAAAAATGAGGTTCATGTCTCTTTATATAGAAAAGACCTTGAAAAGCATGGGTATTTACATAGGTTCTAGTACTAGGTCCCCAATTTAGATCCATGGTCAACTTTTCCTACACACTCAATGCACACATTAGTAGATCCAAAACAACATGATATGAAACATAACACAACGTCAATAATATATATATGTAAGCATATAAACCACACTGCATTAGAACTGGATTAACTTAGCATCATTTTCCTAAACCAAATTCATCATATTACATTCATACATTAAAATCCATATAAGACATCAATCGTAAGCTAAAACTAAATCAGAACATAAAGCATCTCAAAAGTACCCTGATTACAAAATTAGTTGTTGAATATATAACATAGGATTCCACCGATCCTCAAATGTATAAAAAGTCTCTGATAGGAAAAGTATGTCAAAGCATAAACTACTGGAAGCATGAGAACAAAATAGTAAAACTATAACAGTCTAATGTGGGCCTCACATCCACCCCCTCTAGGCATGAACTTCCTCCTAGAGTTCATCAAAGAGGTGAGGTTACTGTGATCTCATCTATGTTGTGTCCTCCCAAGGGGCTATAACCTCATCATAGCAATCCCACTAGACCCTAACTTGGTCTAGCTCTCTACCTTGAAGACCCAATGTCCACCAAGCCAATATACAAATTGGCTCCAAAGCCAGTTGCCTATCTGACTCCACCGGCAAGGCATCCCAATCTATCACATGAAACTCATCATAAATATACTTCCTCAGAACTAAAACATGAAACACATCATGGATACATGACAGGCTAGGTGGCAATGCTAAATGGTAAGCAACTGGTCCTATCCTCTCAAGGATTTCAAAAGGTCCAACAAAATGGGGTGCTAGCTTAGAGCCCTTTCCAAAATGGATTGGACTCTTATGCGATCGCACTCTCAAGAAGATTGTGTCTCCAACAAGATAGGCTTGATCAATCCTCTTCACATCTGCATATTTCTTCTGCCTATCTTGAGCTTCCTCAAGTCACTGCCTAATCAAAGTCACCTGCTGCTCCATATCCCTGACTAGCTCAGGACAATTGGAAACTCTATCCTCGATCCTATCCCAACTAAGTGGGGTCCTGCATGGTCTACCATAAAGAGCCTAGTAGGGGGCATACCCAAGGAATTTTGGTTCCCATTGTTATAGGAAAACTCCATGAGGTGTAAGTATTCTTCCCACCAGGTCTGATGGTCCATGTCGTACATGCGAAGCATGTCCTACAGTACTTGATTGACCCTTTCGGTCTGACCATCTATCTCAGGATGATAAGTCATACTGAAGTTGAGCCTAGTACCCATAGCTATCTGAAGTTCTCTCCAAAAGGATGAAGTGAAGAGAAAATCTCTATATGAGATGATCTTATGAGGTATGCCATGAAGTCTGAATATATCTTGCAAGAACACTTGTGCCACTGCTGGTGCAGTAAAGGTAGTACGCACAGGTGAAAAGTGAGCCACCTTAGTCAACTTGTCAACTGTCACCATGATGGCATCATGACGATGAGAAGACATAGGAAGTCTTACTATGAAATCCATAGATATGGTGTCCCATTTACACACTGGTACCTCATGAGGCTGAAGGAGACCACCTGGATGACAGTATTATGCCTTCACCCTCTAGCACTCTAGGCATCTAGCTACCATCTCTGTAATCTGCAACCTCACACCTGGCCAATGATATAGTTGCCTCAAGTTAGCATGCATCTTCTTAACTCTGAGATGCACTGCATAAGGGGCCCTATGAGCCTCAAGCATCAAAAACTCAAGAAATCCTCTGGAAGAAGGTATATAGATACATCCTCTATGATGCAATAGTCTATCGGACTCCAAGGCATACTTTGAAAACTTTCCCTCAAGGGATCTCTGAGATCGAATCAACTCACAAACCTCCACATACATCTCATCCTCTTTCAAGTGATGAAGGATATGATCTTTTAGATCCATGCTAGTAGACATAGAAGAAAGCTCATGTCGTCTCCTACTCAAGGCACGTGCAACAACATTCTCTTTCCCTTTGATGTAATGGACATCAAAATCATATTCACATAAGAACTCCATCCATCTCCTCTACCTAGAATTAAGGTTTAGCTGAGTGAAGATGTACTGAAGACTATAATGGTCTGAATGAAGTTTGAACCGATGTCCTAGGATAAAATGTTACCATCTTACTAAAGCATGCACCACTGCTGCGAGCTCCAGGTCATGGGTAGGGTAGTTGAACTTGTGAGTCTTTATTTTCCTAGACTCGTAAGCTATAGCTCACCCACCCTACATAAGAACCACTCCCAAACCATCCAAGGAAGTGTCTATGCATACCATAAATTATTTTGAAGGCTCTGGTACAGCTAGAATGGGTGCACTCGTAAGTGCTCTCTTGAGCTCCTGAAAAGCCTTATCACACTTCTCAGTCCACTCAAACTTCTTTCCCTTTTTCTTAAGAGAAGTAATGGGGTGTGCTACCCGAGAGAACCCATTAACTAATTGTCTTTAGTAACCGGCTAAACCCATGAAACTCCTAACTTTAGTCACAGTGGTAGGTGCTGGCCAATCCATAATGGCATCAATCTTCGATGGGTCTACTGAGATCCCATCCCCTAAAATAACATGGCCAAGGTACTTGACATCCACTCTGAAGAAAGCACACTTCACCAAGCTACCATGCAACTAATTGTCTCTAAGACACTACAAAACTTGGCTCAAGTGTTCCTTGTGCTCTTTCTCATCCTTGGAATATATCAAGATGTCATCGAGAAACACAACTACAAACCTGTCAAGGAAGGTATGGAATACTCCATTCATAATGCTCATGAACACTTCTTGAGCATTCATAAGACTAAATGGAACCACTATGAATTCATAGTAGCCATATCTAATGCGGAACGTAGTCTTGTGAATATCACTATCCACGATCCTCAACTGATGGTAACCTGATTTGAGGTCTATCTTAGAGAAGACTCGGGCACCCTCCAACTGATTGAACAAGTCATCAATCCTAGGAAGTTGATACCGATTCTTGATAGTCACCTTGTTCAACTATCGGTAATCCATGCACAACCTAAGTGATCCATCTTTCTTCGTGATGAAGATAACTAGTGCACCCTAAGGAGAAACACTAGGATGGATGTGTCCTTTCTCTAACAGTTCCTTAAGTTGTATCTTGAGCTCATTAAGCTCATTAGTTGTCATCCTATAAGGTGATCTGGGAACTGGCTCAGTTCCTGGTATGAGATCAATGTGAAAGTCTACTGCCCTACGAGGAGGCATACAAGGTAGCTCTAACGAAAACACATCTGCAAACTCTTGAAGAATGGGGAAGTCATCAAGAGAAGTTTCATTCTCTATCTCTTCTTCCCTATTGCTGATGGTGATGGCATACAACTGGCATCCCTTCCGTATGCATCACTTAAGCTACATAGCGGATATCACACAAAGGGATACAGGCCTATGAACCCCAGTAATAACTGTATCGGTTCCATCATCATCCAAACATTTGATCCTCTTCTTATGACAATATAGCTTGGCTCTATGGGCACTTAGCCAATCCATGCCAGGAACTAGACCATAAGATCCAAGGGGGGTAACTCTGAGATCAGCTATGGTGGCCATCCCACCAATCTAGATCAGACAATCCTTAACCATCGAGGTCATAGAAAATCTAGCTCCTGAGGCTAACTCTACTTCCCATCTAACCTCTTGTCTAGTTACCACTAGCCCGCAACGCTGCATGACCAATGGAGAAACAAAGGAGTTAGTGGTTCCTAAATAAAAAAGAATAGTAACATCACTACCTCTGATCTTACCTGAGGCCTCAATAATGGTAGCCTGGTGCTCTGCCTGGCGATTGTCCATTGCTGCAAAAACTATGTGGGACTTCCCACTGTCCCCTATTATTTGTTCAAAAACTATTGTACGCTGACTACCACCCTGTGGGAACTCTCTATCTAAGTGCCCCATGGCACCACAAGTGTAACATGGCCCCCATGACTGAACCTGAACACCAGGAGGCCTAGAATACTGAGATCTTGCAGTCCTAAATGAACCACTATAACCACCCCTAGAGGACTACTAAGTCTGTGCTGGAGGGGTATATGGTACCTGAGGTCTTTGATCCTTCTTAGGACCCTGTGACTACCACTGTTTGGACTTAGAGCCCTGCTAAACCTGAGGTGCCCTCTGACACTAGTTCTGCTATGACTGTTGTGGCTGTTGTTGCTGCTACTACTACTATGGGGCCCTAAATGTCCCTATGGAGTTCCTCTGATTCCCCTTCCACATGTTTTTCTAATATCTAGAGGCCTGTGATGAGGTATTGTGATTTTGCAACCTATCCCTATAATCCTATGGGCCCCAAACTATCTCTTCGGCTACCAAGGCCCTGTCCACCGTGAACCTTAAGTTCCCTAAAGGTACCATGCGTACCCTATCTAAAATCACAGGATTTAATCCCTTCATGAACCTATTCACCTACTTCTTGTCTCCCATGTATTCAACATAGGGTAGGAGGTTGAAAAACATGCCCTCATAATGGGCTACTATAAGACCCCATTGTCGAAGGTCATGAAACTCGTCTATACGGTGTTGTCTGAACTGTTCTAAAATATACTTCTCTCTGAAGAGCTTGAGGAAAGATCCCTAAGTGAGGGTATTAATGTCAATGAGTCCCTTAGTCTCCTCATGCCTCCGCCAAGTGGATGCCCCGTCTCTGAGAAAAAGAATTGTGAACCATGCCTTAAGGTTGCTGCCATAATTTTGCAACCCAAAGCACCTCTCCAAGCTTAAAAGCCAAGCCTCAGCTCCTGCCCCATCTGCTTCTCCTATGAAGGGAGGTGGTTTAAGCCTCATCAACTCTGTGATTTGATTCTCAATATCGGGGGGTGCTCTATTGAGCCTCTGTGCACCTACCCTAGGAATACCACCTGGTACTGCAATGGACTCCTCTTCCTGTTCTACCTAATTCCCTCCTGCTCTAGGAGGTGGGATCCTACTTCTCTTTTTCTCCTAATTAACAGGTGGCTTACGGTCCAGAATGAGCCTAGCCAGGTTCTGAAAAGCTTGCAATAGAGCTACATTAGGATCAGGAGGGAGTTTAGGAGGTGGGCTCTGATCCCTCCTATGATCCTCTATCTTAGGTCATACCTCTACGTGTACCGCGGGGGCACGTCGCCGACCACGCCCTTGCTAATGGGCTTGATGAGTGACAGGTGGCATCCTACACATGCAAAAAAAATTTAGTAATAACTTAGTGGGTTAGGTTCCCAATGTTGCTAAACATGGCTATGATACCAAAATGTCATGCCCAAAAGTTGGGCAAAAACACATGATCAAAAACTTTTAAAACACACTAAAGAGGATAACAGAACTACCTCAAAGGTAACATGTTCATGCAAAATGGTGCATGGGGAAAATAGGAACCGAAAAGGTTACAAAGAGGGGAATAGCTTTTAGAGCTATCCTAAAGGGTCCCTTAAACTACAACCTTGATCTACATGCAAATCGAGATAGTTGACCAAAAAGTCAACTGTCTCTGAAAAGTGTGAAACTGAAACCCTAGGTTCCAGAGACTGCATGGAACACCAGGTTTGAAAAATTGAGTCAAATGACCATGGTTGACCAAAAGTCAACCATGCACAAAATCGGTCAAGGGGGGACGTTAACAACGTCTAACGCTAATTTAGTTCAACGGAGACAATATAATTGGTTAATTAATGTTTTATAACCCACATAAAATTATTAAACATAATAATCCCTATTCTAGAGTTTAATAGTCCGTAAATTAAAGGGACTAAACTATCTAATATAAAGAAATAAATTTTTACCTTAAGAACATTATAACTTCAATTAAAATAATTAAATTCAAATCCCCTTCAAAAGTAAATTAATATACTCAGCATTATTAAAACTAATTAAATCTCAAACTATCATTACTTAAATGAATCCATTTAAAATTTGTTCTATTATTTACCCTTCCTACTAAATCTAAATCAATTTCTACTTAATAAGTTTTTCAGGTCCATTTTAAACATTAAAGTAATATTTTATTCTAAACATAAAATAATGCAATAACCTAAATATACATTAAATAACATTACAATCTTTTACTCATTAAAAATAAATAAAATAAAAACCCTAAGCACTAAAATAACATGAAAATAAAAGGATTAATATCAAATAAAATAGCACATAAAAAATAAGAATACTAAAAACCCTAAAGAAAACCCTAAATGGTGGAAGAAGAGATGGCAAAAAATCTCCATGCCAGAAGGAAAATCCAATGGCCACATGGCGGCGGAATCGTACAGTGGGAGGCAAAAATCCCACGCGCCGCGCAGGGAGGGGCGTGACACAGAGAAGAGGGGGGGCGGCACAGTGGTGGCCGCAGGCGGCGGCACCACCATCCAGCGGCGAAAAAAGGAGGAGCAAGGGGGAGTGCCGGCTAGCAGCAGCTCTGCCCCACTATGTAGATAGTGGGCGGCCCGCGCGCTGCGTGGCCCCCAACGATTGAAACACGGGCTGGGGAGGGCTTCGGCCCCCACGAAAACCCAAAAATTATTTTAAAAAAAAAAAAAAAAACATGTTGCCCCCAACACCATGCGCTATATTTTTTCTTTTTAATTTATTTTTTCATTAAACAACATCAACATCAATACACCATTTAGATAGAAAAAATAATAATATTAATAAAATCATATTAACTAATATATATATATATATATATATATATATATATATATATATATATATATATTTTAAATGACTGGTGAACAAAAAATTTATGTATATCCCAAAACAGGGGGTACTAGGAATTATTTTTTTTGAAATTTTATTCAACCATAAAAATCCATATTTAAAGCTCTATAACTTGTTGGAAGGAAATTTCAAAATAATGCATTTAAATTTTTATTTTTTTGGGAAAATCTATTTCAGAATTTAGACTAAGTAACAAGAATATAAATTACCCTCTTTTTTTTTTTTTATATCTTAAGATCAACTTAAATAGAAATCATTAAGAATATAATAACAACATGGTTACTCTAGAATTTCTCTTTGAAATGAAATCTTGTTCTTATAAAATTTTCTATAATGATAAAATTTCATCCATACAAAAATGATGTCTTCACAAGATTTCTCATTTAAACAGCATAAAAATATAATTACAATGTCTTGGGAACTTCATTCCACAATATCAACACAATGATACTTTCATACAACATAGGTTACAAGCTTCCCAACACAAGGATGAACAAATGGATAGGTCTCCAAGAGACCTTCCAAAATAGGGGTAGTGGTAGACCTCACTGTAGGAGAAAGCCAAGAATGAAAATAAACACACAAGCCTCACATGGACTTGAAAAGGACTATCTTCACAAGATGTAGTCCTAAATAACCTCCTTATGCCTCCTAGGTACCCTCGGGCCCTTCTTGGCATCATGGGTATCATGTTACCCCAAGTTTTTCCCTCCACTCATGTGAGACTCTACACTAACAGGAATCATTTCCAATGACCCCTCCAAGGCTACTCTGCCCTCCCAAGGGTGAGTGTACCTTGAAGACCAATTCAAAATCAATCACTAAATAAAGGCATTGAGAAACAAATGTAAAATTTCAAATCTAAAAATAAAGATTCAAAACACATAGGACTCCATTAATGGAATCTTTGAGCTCAAGAACACATAAGAGAAAAATTTATATTACTTTGAAGAAATCCAACCTTAATCCAAAGCTAAGGTGAGAAGAGGAATGAAGTTGAGCTATCCTTCCTAAGCTCCTTCTCCAAAAGCTCCTTCAAACTGAATTATGTCTCTAAGGGTAGAGAGTGGGTGAACACTCAACTCATCCTAAATCCTTCCCTAAATAGGCAAACCTCCAATAAGAGAAAGCCTTAACCCAAAGGTGAGGTTACTCTAACCAATCCTAAACTAATCCACTTTCCTAACTCTCCAAGGGTGAAGTCAAATAAAACTTGGGTAGAAGAGAGAGTGAGGTTAACTAAAGTCACACTCCTCTTCAAAATTTTCTCAGGACTGAAAATGACACTTAAAGGGAGTAATAAATGAGTTTAGAGGCTCATTAATGACAGAAAATGACCCCTAACCCATAGCATACCAAGTTGGGTGACTAAAACTGACTCCGGTTACCATCTAGGAGTCCAAAAGACCTTCTAAAACTCACCCTGAAGTTAACCTACGGATTTGTAAGTCAAGAAGACTTCTAGAAACTTCTAACCCTAGAGTAAGCTTGGGTACTACTCCTAGATAACCTTAGCTAACCCTTAACTAACCTTGGTTCCCTTTACTAGCTATGTCAACAATTAAATTACAAAAATTGCCAAACTTGGTACATTAAATTAAAACAAATGACATGACTTATTCACATAAACATTTACTAATTTAATGACACACATGCAAACCACGTTTATGAAATAATCACATAAACAATGAGGTCCATGTCTCTTTATATAGACAGGACCTTGGAAAGCATAGGTATTTACATAGGTTTCAGTACTGGGTCCCCGGTTTAGATCTATGGTCAACTTTTCCTATACACTCAATGCACACATCAATAGATCCAAAACAACATGATATGAAACATAACACAACGTCAATAATATTTATATGTAAGCATATAAACCGTATTGCATCAGAACTGGATTAACTTAGCATCAGTTTCCTAAACCAAATTCAACATATTAAATTCATACATTAAAATCCATATAAGACATCAATCGTAAGCTGAAACTGAATTAGAACATAAAGCATCTCAAAAGTACCCTAACTACAAAATCAGGTGCTGAATATATAACATAGGATTCCATCAATCCTCAAATGTATAAAAAGTCTCTGATAGGAAAAGTATGTCAAAGCATAAACTACTAAAAGTCTAAGAACAAAATAGTAAAACTATAACAGTCTAATGTGGGCCTCACACAGTCTGATCTAGAATTGAATGAGGTTGGGCTGATTGATGTGGAACCTTTGGGGGTTGAAATTATGTATATCAATTATGGGGTAATTGAAAGAAAGCAATAAATGCATCAAAATAGAATAGTCCAAAAACTTGGGCTCTTTGTCCCTTTTCTTAATAGCCACAAAACCCTCATGCATCCTATCAATAATATATTGGATGTAATCGTAACTTGTGCTTGTATACACATCTTGTATGTCCAAGGTAATCATAAAAATACGTGCATTTATCCTTTTTGCACCTCCATCCCTCCCTAGCACTCTACATAATGCATAGGAAATATATTTCATGTAGTGGTTCATATCTTTGTAAAAATAAGGTGCCAAAACTGGTAGAGGAGCATTATAATTTCTTGTCTCCTTAGGAATGTGAATCTTTATCATATTCCTAATGACCCCAGATTTCCTTTCATACCTTCTCTTCTCTTTTTTTGAGGTTAATTTTAGTTGATGTTTGGTAATAGAGGTTAAATGCTTGCATAAATGAATTTATACTCAAAGAAAGTAACACTGTCCCATCATTTTTATTAATTATTTAGCTAAGTTCATCATAGTTTTTTGCTAGGGCTAAAATGAAATCACTATCAACAAAAACATTAGGAACTAACAATCTAGCTAGTCCACATGTCCAAGGGTTTGAGATAGGCACAAATTCATCATAATTTTTATAGAAATAATTAAACAGAGAATAACCTAATGTTCCTGGTGTCTTCACATCTCTGATGTTGACTAGCTCATCAATCAGAATATCAGCATTTGCTTTCTTATTTTGTATAGAACCTAACAATAACTTTAGGAACTCATATGAATAATTCCTTTTTCCCTTGGCATCATCGTCTACATCATCATTCCTTCCACTTGAGGAGGCCACACTCTATGCTTGACTCATCTTGTTTTGTTTTGTTCTCAATTCTTGATACCGATATTGAAATAAATCTATCGCAGGAAACCCTTACTCTGCACTGAAATGTATTGAAACTAATTCAATAGTGCTCAAAATCATACCAATTACCTTGAATTTTGTAGCAAACTTTTCTCAAACCACTCTTCACGTAGGAAACTATTCTCCTTCTATCTCAAACATAAAAAACTTGGCAAATTCTCCACTCTGAAATTTTGAATGCAAGGTAAGTGAAAATATAGCAATGATATCATCTATTTATGGTAAAATGATCAAGGTATGTAGCTCATTATTGAAAAATCATCATTTCTGCCTTCAATTTTACACATTATTCCATTAATATTGATTTCTAGTCGTAGCCTCTGATCATAACATGAAATCTGATTCAAATGAATGACAAATTCATAAAAATTCTTATTAAAATCAATCAAAGATTATGAAATGACGTGATTGGCTCTTTTCAGCAACCTTTCCACCTTGTCATAACACTTTTTCATTCTTATTGGCTAGTGACTTTTCAATCGTAACATGTCAGCATCAGCTTTAACTCTTCTTCACTATGTTTTTTATTTTCCTTATTTGGAAACCTAGTGACCATGCTTTGTCTCCATGTCGCTTATCATTTCTTTTAACTATGATTTCTTTTTGAGATCTGGTGACAACATGTACCACTTTACCTCAGTTTAACCTTAGTGAGCTCCTGGAAATCACACGACTGAAGAAACCCAGGTCGCTAAAAGAAATTCCTAACTCTGAGTTTATCATGCGACACCCTGTCCATCCTAGATTTCCTTTTAATCACACACTTATAACTAAGTCTCTGAATCATATTAGTGCTTTATGAGACTTCACGACTTAAGCCTGTGTCACTTAATTGCTAGATGTTTATAGCTTAACCATTTTATACTGGAGACTTAGCAACTATAGTGTAATGTAACATTTTATTTCCTTCTATCTCTAAGTTGCTCAATGAGATTACTTTTAATATTTTTATCTGGAGACTTCCCGACAACCACTGATCTCTCATGTGTCAACATCCAACAGCTCTGCTAAGTCTCCGAGTCTTTCATAAAATCCCTGATTAACTTGGAGACCTGACGACAAGAGTGAAATATTCCCTTTAGTCTATTATTCACCAAATTACTAATTTCACATTTTGAGACTACGCGACTGCATACTTTAGTCACTTAAGTTTTGGAACATGTGTCTCCTTATTACTGATGACATGTAACTAATTGAATGTTTGATAATGTTAAGTTGAAGATGATGCAAGACATTAAATAAGTTGACGGTTTGTATTGTCATTGATGTCAACTTGATATCATCTATACGGTCATATACATAATGCTAAAGACTTCATAGAATCAATGGAACAGAGGTTATTCTTTTACCAATGCATAAAAGTCACGTATTAACTAAGTGACAGACAACATCGACAGAGTGCACACCATTGGTAAAGGCAGAGAAAAAGTCACAGTGATGCCCGACAAGCAGAAGACAGTGTTGCTTGAAAAAGCAGAATCACAGGATGCCCGACAAGCTGAAAATAGTGTTGCCCAAAAATAAAGATTCAATGATGCCTGACGGATGGAGATCCCAAAGCTAACTGAAGTTGCACCGATGGAACTGGAAGTTGTCACCGGTGATAAACTGTAGAATTGACCGACAAAATAGAGATATCAGAAAATGACAAAATATCTAGCTATCAGAGCTTAAGGATAGACTTATCTGGTTGTTTTATTTGTTTTATTCAACCACAGTTAAGTAAGTGATTTAAAGATGATTTATACAGTTGGCAAGAAGATAACTACAAGATAAATCAGGAGTCAAGGTCGTAAATCAAATTGGCTGGATTGTTTTTCACACCAAGAATCAAGAATCAAGAATTAAGGAATATCATGTCTATATAAGAGGCAAGCATAATTCATTTGTTCAAGAAATCAGATACACGGGGGAGTGAATTGAAAGAAGATGCTGAAGAGAAACTAGTGAGGGTTAAGCTTCATACTGTCCTGATCAATCAAGCTAAGGGAGAGCTAAAGAATTCTATAGACACCGACGAATAGTGAAGCACAACATCATAGAGCAGAAAGAGGGAAGCACAAAGGAATTGAATTGATACATTAATCAGAGAGGTATTGTATGTAAATAGATCTAAATATCTGCAATTCAAAGTTGCATTAGAAATAGGTCATTGTTTTTCAGTTTAACCATTGAAGCATTAAGTCTCTTAGCAGAGCAGGACTTAACTGTCTTCTATAATTGAGGTATATTCTAATAGATTACCAAAAGGGTTGATTCATGATAGTAGCATCGGTCTTACCTAAAGCCTATTGACAGTCTAAGAAGGAGGCTGATTAAAGGATGGTAGCATAGATGCCAGATACTTAGTGACAACCTATGTATAAAATTCCTCTAACAAGGTCACACTTAATAGTGTGTTTGTAACCTTTAATAGGGTTGGATCCTAATAGGGATCACTTCAGAAGAGTGAAAATTTGGGGTACCGGTCCTAGTGGTTTTTCCCTTAATAGGTTTTCCATGTTAAAACCCATGTCTTATGTGTGTATGGTTTATTACTTTATTGTTTTACATTTCACATATATATTTCTGGATTGATTGGTATACTCTGCATATTTACTGAGTATCGGTAAATAATTTTTACTGCTTATTAGTAATCAAGGAGAATAAGGACAAACAAGGTAAACGAACAGACAGTTAATTATTTCAATTATTTCAAAGGCATACATCTTGTAGGGACTTAATAATCTGAGGTGTATTAATTGGTGGATTAAAGTCTAAATGAAAAATTCTTGAGGTTACTGATTCACCCCCCCTCTTAGTTATTACTAACAATTGGTATCAGAGCTTGTGTGCTTAGAAGGAAGGTTTCAAGACCTAAGTAAAGATCACAAGATGAACAGACGAGATATGCCCAAGTTGAATAAAGACAACTTTGCTTCATGCAAAAGAAGAATAAAACTTCACTTATCAGGTATTGGCAATGATATTACTCAATACTTAGATACTAAATATGTTTTACCTATAGGACCATTGACAATAGATCAATTAAGAGTAAAGAATGAACATAACTGCATGGTTATAGACTTTTTGCCTCACTCTCTGATGCTGAATTTGAGGATTTCAAAGATTGCAAAAATGCAAAGACAATGTGGGATAAGATAAAGCCTATACATGGAGGTGATAAAAATGTTCTAAGAGCCAAGGCATAAAGCCTTAGAGGAAAGTTTGATGATCTTAGAATGAAAGAAGGTGAAAACATCACTTAGTACAGCACAAGAATAAAAGAGGTAGTCAATGCTATACAAGGCGTTGGAGGTACACTTGAAGAGGAGACAGTGGTAAGTAAAATCTTAAGAATCTTATTTCTTGTATATGCTATTAGAGTCTTTTCTATTCAAGAAATGAGAGCAGTAGCAAATAATACAGTCACTCTTGATATCCTGATTGGTAGATTTATTTAATTTGAGATGAATAATTTTGATAACAGTGTCTTACCAAGTTTAGAGTCTGCATTTAAGTCTTCTATGAGAATAAAAAAATCTTGTCAGAGACACTCATCTAGAAGAGACAGTGAAAGAGAAAGTGAAGAAGAAGATCTAGATGAAATAGAAGCACTCATGGCAAGAATAATGAAAAAAGGCAAAGGTAAATACACAGACAAATTACCACTTGTATGTTTCGATTGTAAAGAGATTGGACACCTTGCTGCAAGATGTCCTAACAAAAGAAAATATGACAAAAGTGATAATAGATCTTTTGAGAAGAAATATGATAGAGGTGAAAATAAAGATTACAGAGGTTACTGATGATTAGAAAGAAGTGATACCCAAGATTAGAAGGACAAAGGCAAGAAGGCTAGCTATCTAGCTGCTTGCAAAAATGAAGATACTGACACCGAACCGGATGATGATATTGAGATAGTATTTGTAGCTATGAAGGATGATTCAGATGAAGATGAAAGGTATGAAGAAAATAAACTCATATCTAAGATTAGTAAAAATGATATCTGGATTATAGATAGTGGCTGCACTCACCATATGACCGATGACAAAGAAAAGTTGAAGGTAAAGGAATAGTAATGCTAAATAACCTGATTAAATGTAAAAATTATTATTGGGTAAAAATATTGAATTATAATATGTTGAGTGTTTCTCAGCTAAATAATTCAGGTCATAGAGTAGCATTTGAGAACATGAAGGCAAAGATCTTCAATGAATAAGGAAAACTGATTGGTACCAATGAACATACCAAAGGTAACTTATTCTATTTGAATGATACTAACCCCACTTGCTTGATGAATAGAAACAAAGACATATGGTTATGGCACAAAAGGTTGTGTCATGTGAATTTTGACAACATGATGAAACTAAGAATAAAAAGAAGTGTAAGAGGCTTACCCACGATGACAAAGCCAGACAACATCATGTGCAAAAATTGTCAAAAACGTAAAATGACAAAGTCTAGTTTAAAAAGAAAAACCCATACATCTGCTGATATTCTAGAATTAGTCCATACTGATTTATGTGGACCTATGAGGACAAAGAGATATTAGGGAGATAGATATTTTATTATCTTTGTTGATGGTTACTCTATAATGATGACAGTCATGTTTTTAAAAGAAAAATATGAATCTTTCAAGATGTTTAAATGGTATAAGGCTATGGTAGAAAAAAAAAGTGGTAACGATCTGAAATGTTTGAGATTAGATAGAGGAGGAGAATTTATATCAGATGAATTCACTAGTTTCTGTAATGAGCATGGTATAAAAAGACAAGTTTCTACACCAAGAACACCACAGCAAAATGGAATTGCTGAGAGAAGGAACAGATCAATAGTTGACTGTGCAAGAAAACTGATGATAGAGAAGGACATCACCCAAATCTTCTGGAGAGAAGCTATTAGCATTGCTGTCTATACACTTAATAGAGTACAATTGAAGGACTCAAAGAAGACTACTTATGAGCTAGGGTATGATAAAACACCAAATGTAAGTTACTTCAAAATATTTGGAAGTTAATGTTATGTCTTAAAAGATGATAGAAATGGAAAACTTGATGCCAAAAGTGATGAAGGTATTTTTCTAGGGTATTCTACCAAAAACAAAGCTTTTAAATGTGTAATCAAGGCTTCTAAAAAAATAGTTGAAAGTGCAAATGTGAAAATTGATGAATTTGTAGAAAAGAATGAACTGGAAAGCACAAAAGAACCAGAAGACTACAACAAGTTTGTATACTATGAAGAACCCATAACTCTACTCAAGAAATAGTGCTTAAATCCAGAACAACAGAATGTTGCAACCGATGGTCAGGATGTTGTTACCGACGGTCAGGATAATGATCAAAATAATGTACAAGGTAATGAAGATCAAGCTGATATACAAAGACTTGTACCTGTACTTGCAAGATATTTAAGAAGGAACCATGCAAAGGACCAAATCATAGAAAGCTGGTACAAGAACAAGAAGTAAGTCTTTAAACTCAAATTTCTTAATTTGTGAGTTTGAACCAAAATCTATCAATGCTGCACCAGATAATGAAGAATGGATAAGTTCTATGAATGATGAAATTGAACAGATTGAAAAGAACAAGACATGGTCACTTGTGCAAAGACCAAATGACAAGAATGTCATCAGTACAAAATGGATATTCAAGAAGAAATTGAACGAGAATGGAGAAGTCACAAGAAACAAAGCAAGACTAGTATGCAAGGGGTATGCACAAGAGGAAGGTATAGACTATGGAGAAACCTTTGCACCTGTTGCTAGGCTAGAAGGAGTAATAATTCTACTTTCTTATGCTGCATATAAAGGATTCAAAGTATATCAAATGGACATCAAGTCAGCATTCCTAAAGGGAATACTTGAAGAAGAGGTATACATTGAGCAACCAGAAGGGTTTGTGGATCTAGACAAGAGCAACATGGTATGTATACTTCACAAAGCCTTGTATAGATTGAAACAAGCTCCTAGAGCCTGGTATGAATGACTTCATTCCTATCTAATAAGTATTGGATTCATGAGGACTAGTGAAAACAATAATCTTTATTTAAAATAAGATACTAATGCTAACACTTTGATTGCTGAAATATTTGTTGATGACATCATATTTGGAGGCAATGATATGCTTGCAAATCGTTTGCTGATGAGATGAGAAAAGAATTTGAGATTTCTATGTTTGGAGAGATCAATTTCTTTCTTGGTCTACAGATCATTCAACAAAGTGAAGGTATTTTCATTACACAGTCCAAATACATCAAAGAAGTTCTAAAAATATTCAAAATGGAAGAATCCAAACCTGTTCGAACATCGATGGCTACTGGATGCAAATTAACAAAAGAAGACAAGACAATAGAGGTAAATCAGACTCTATATAGATCAATGATAGGAAAACTCATGTATATTGTACACACTAGACCAGATATTGCACATGTAGTAGGAATTGTTGCTAGATTTTTAGCTAACCCCAGGGAATCACATATAACTACTGTGAATTTGGCTTATGGTATAGAAGAGAAGGCAAATTTGAACTAAAAGTGTTTACTGATGCTGATTGGGCTGGAAATATTGATGACCAAAAGAGCACAACTGGAGGATCATTCTTTATGGGTGACAGACTTGTCACATGGATTAGCAAGAAGCAAGGATACATCTCTTAGTCTACTGCAGAAGCAGAATATGTTGTTGCTGCTACAAATTGCTCAAATATTGCATGGATCAAATAGTTGTTGGAAGGTATGCATATGAAGATCAAAGAACCAGTAATTATCTATTGTGATAACACCAGTGCAATAAATATTTCCAAGAATCCAGTCATGCATGCAAAGACTAAACACATTGCCATCAAGTATCATTATTTGAGAGAACAGGTTCAAGAAAAAGAGGTCATACTTGAATATGTGCAATCAAAAGAATAATTAGCTGATATCTTCACCAAGCCACTACCCAAGGATATATTTGAGTACCTAAGGAAAAGACTAGGGGTCAATCCCATGTCTATCAGTCAGTAAAAGGATTGAAGGCTACATCAGCCATATATTATAAGAATATCATTCATTATTGATGCAAGTATAAAATGAACTTCAAAGCTACATCTATATACAGAAAGGTATATATCATAACTGAGCACCAGAACATATGGTTATATTGATGATGGATAAGGGAAATTCAAGGAATATATTATGGATAAAAGAAATTGTTTGACAAAATGTCAGATATTTGACAAATATAAGTTTGACATTGTTGTCAAAGGGAGATAATGTATCAATATTATCATCAGAAACTATTCATTATCAGATTACTCCAAACAGGGAGAGATCATATCCATAGGGAGGGAATTTGTATCAAAGTTGCAAACAAAAGATAGAGACATCAAAGAAGAAGAGAGAGAAATTGACACTAATAGAGGACACAACACATCAGAAGAAGATACACAAAAAGATGGAAGAATCAAATCTAAGCTAATACAGTGCTTACCAGTAGTCAAACATTTTTATCAGTTATCAAAACAAACTGTTTGATAATTTGATGAATCTCAACAATTGTACTTCATGTTGTATTAGAAATAGTATAGTGTGATAATATAGTATGTTGCCATCAATGCCAATGGGAGAGATTGATGACATGTAACTGATTGAATGTTTGATAATGTTAAGTTGAAGATGATGCAAGATATTAAATTAGTTAATGGTTTGTATTGTCATTAATGTCAATTTGATATCATATGTACAGTTATATACATAATGCTAAAGACTTTAGAGAATCAATGGAACAGAGGTTATGCTTTCAAAAATGCATAAAATTCATGTATTCACTAAGTGATAGACAACACTGATGGAGTGCAGACCATCGGTAAAGACATAGAAAAAGTCACAGTGATGCCCGACGAGCAGAAGATAGTGTTTCCCGATGAAGCAGAATCACAAGATGTCGGATGAGCTAAAAATAGTATTGCCTGACAATAAAGATTCAATGATGCCCGACGGATGGAGATCCTAAAGCTAACTGAAGTTGCACCGATGGAACTAGCAGTTGTCACTGGCAATAAACTATAGAATTGACCGATAGAACAGAGAGATCAGAAAATGACAAAATATCTAGCTAGCAGAGCTTAAGGATAGACTTAACTGGTTGTTTTATTTGTTTTATTTGACCATAGTTAAGTAAGTGATTTAAAGATGATTTATACAGTTGGAAAGAAGATAACTATGAGATAAATCAAGAGTTAAAGCCATAAATCAAATTGGCTAAATTATTTTTCATGCCAAGAATCAAGAATCAAGAGTCAAGAATTAAAGAATATCATGTCTATATAAGAGACAAGCATAATTCATTTCTGCAAGAAATCAAATACATGGGGGAGTGAATTGAAAGAAGATGCTGAAGAGGAACTAGTGAAGGTTAAGCTTTATACAGTTCTGATCAATCAAGCTAAGGGAGAGCTAAAGAATACCGCAGACACCGATGAATAGTGAAGAACAACATCATAGAGAAGAAAGAGGGAAGCACAAAGGAATTGAATTTATACATTGATCAAAGAGGTATTGTACGTAAATAGATTTGAATATATTCAATTTAAAGTTGCATTAGAAATAGGTCATTGTGTTTTAGTTTAACCATTGAAGCATTAAGTCTCTTAACAGAGTAGGACTTAACTATCTTCTATAATTGAGGTATCTCCTAACAGATTACCAAAAGGGTTGATTCATGATAGTAGCATCAGTCTTACCTAAAGCCTATTGACAGTCTAATAAGGAGGTTGATTCAAGGATGGTAGTAAGATTAGCATAAATCCTATTGACAGTCTAGAGGCTGATTCAAGGATGGTAGTATAGATGCCAGATACTTAGTGACAACCTATGTATAAAAATCCTCTAACAAGGTCGCACTTAACAGTGTTTTTTTAACCTTTAATAGGGTTGGCTCCTAATAGGGCTCACTTCAGAAGAGTGAAAATTTGGGGTACCGGTCCTAGTGGTTTTTCCCTTAACAGGGTTTTCACGTTAAAAACCATGTGTTATGTGTGTATGGTTTATTACTTTATTGTTTTACATTTCACATATGTATTTTTGGATTGATTGGTATACTCTGCATATTTACTGAGTATCGATAAATAATTTCTACTGCTAATCGGTAATCAAGGAGAATAAGGACAAACAAGGTAAACTGACAGACAGTTAATTATTTTAAGTATTTCAAAGGCATACATCTTGTAGGGACTTAATAATCTGAGGTGTATTAATTGGTGGATTAAAGTCTAAATGATAAATTCTTGAGGCCACTAATTCACCCCCCCCCCCTCTTAGTTATTACTAACAATTACTACTTGTCTCCTAATGTCTGAAATAATGTTGGCTTGTCAGAACTGATCAACAACCACATGACAACTGTTTATCTTCTTTTCTTCCTGCAGTTGTCTCCAAGTCTCTTAATCCTTCATCTTAACTCACTTTCTATTTTGGGACTTGGAAACCATGTAATCTTTTAAACTCACCACTTAACTCTAATTTGATCTGGAGACACCGTGACCAAAGGAAATCAAAGTCAGCAAAAATATTTCTAACTTCAGGGTTCATTCCGAGACTTCCTGACCACCATTAGATCCTTCACCTTATGAATGGTTGTCGCTTAATCTCTTAACCATTTTGGCATATTTTTTTCTCTTGGAGACAACATGACAAAGGCATTCTGCTAAGTCTCTAAATATAACAAAATATTATTTTATCATTCAGAGACTTGGTGACCCGTCCAAAAAGGCACATGACTTATTTCATAACTTAGACTCGAAAAAGGTAACTTTAAAAAATAACCATGAATTTGAAATTAGGGATTTTTTTCAATTTAGAAACTTAAAAAGACTTTAGGGCTTAGGGTTTTACCTATTTTGAACAAGGGATGACCTAAAATAGAGTATTTTAATACTTCACTAGTCCTAAGGCCTAAAAATTATCATTTGCATGGAAACAGTTTGTCAAGAAAAGGAAGACTTTGACATATAATGGCTCTTACTAACAGGGAACTTCAAAATTTTACTGGCCAAACTACAACCATTAATATAACCAACAGTGGCTCTATCTATGGATGGCTAAACACAAGTTTATGGCAAAGAATCACAGAATCTTTGGTTGCAGACCTCTTATTTAGCGAAGACTAAACTACTACTTAAAGGGAAACACACAACAAAAGGGAAAACCTAGTTGTATATAGTATGATACAAACTTAATGTGCATAAACTTTCATCTTTTAGCTGAAGAAAGGATTTAGAAATTGCCCATGCACTGGAAACTCATATTCTTCATCATCGATATTTTTTAGAATATAAGAATCTTTTCCAAAACTTTGTTAAATAATAAAAGGACCAAGCCATAAAGATTCAAACTTTTTATGCTTACCTTTGTCTTTTGATCTTACATTCCATTGGAGCACTAGATCACCAGGTTGGAACTTTCAGCAACTTGCTCTTTTATCAAACAAATATTTCATTTTTTGTTGCAACTTTATATTTTCTTTCTGTCCTTTTCTTCTGATCTCATCAAGTTCAGTCAATTGTAATATTCTATTCTTCATTGGATCTGAAACTTCTAGCTCCTCTTCTTGTATGAACTTGCATACAGGTAACAAATTATTTACAAGCATTCTAGCCTACAAATCATATACTAACTCAAATGGTGACCTACCAGTAGCCTCTTTTACTATTATTCTGTCAACCCAAAGGATAATCTCAGCTATGTATGTTGGGCTCTCTTATTCTTTTCTAAGGTCTTCTTTAAAAATTTTAGAATACTTTTGTTACTAAATTCTGCCTGGCCATTTTCCTGTGGATGATATGGGGATGAATAAGACATTATAATCCCATATTCATTGGAAAAGTCCTTGATCTCATCAGATCTGAAACACATGGCATTATCCATGACTAATTTGCTGGGGGACACCAAACCTGGTTAAAATATTCTCCACCAGAAACTCAGTAACTATCTTACTTGTTGCTTTTTTTAGTGGGAATAGCCTCTATCCACTTAGTAAAATAGTCAGTAGCCACTAATACCCAACTGTGTCCTCCACTAGACTTCTCTGAAAATTCTCCTATAAAGTCAATACCCCGCAGGGAAAAAGGTGCCTTAGTACTTACAAGATTTAACAATAGGGAACCTGTAAACTTAAGCTTGTTTGAGAATCTTTGACAAGGCTCACACTTGTGGACAAATGCATGGGTATCTCTAAAAATAGTGGGCCAATAATACCCTGCCCTTAAAATCTTATGAGTAGTGGTTTTTGCAGAAAAATGCCCATCACATATTCCAGCATGCATTTCATTTAATATTTTGTGAGCTTGATCTTTATCTAAACATAACAACAGCACACCATTCTTATCCTTCCAAAATAGGTATCCTTGAATCAAGGTGTACTTCTGAGCTTGCAGTTTCAGACTTCTCTTTTGATTTTCTGACATATTCTCAAGACACTTGGTATTCTTCAAAAAATACACAATATCAGTATAAAATGGTTGCCTTTCTATACTTGTGAATGTCTGATCTTGTGTCTCTATATCATTTGCTTGTACCAAATCCAAGTTATCTTCTATCATGATTTTAGCCAAACCCTGACCTCTTGTTAGCTTTGTAATGTGGATTTCAAGATTAAATTCTTGTATTCTATTTATCCACTTACACCTCTTACCAGTGACTTCTGACTGAGTAAGGATATCTTTGACTGTGAGTGTGGAACATATGCCTGCACCTTTGCACAGACCAAATATGGTCTAAAAGGTTTCACAGCGTTTACTAGAGCATATTCCTATTTCTCCATCATCTTGTAATTTAGCTCTGCTGACTAGAGAGATTTACTATAAAAAGCTATTGGATGCTCAAATCCTTCATCATCTTTTTATAGAAAACCAACATCAATTGTATGATAAGATGCAAATGAAAATAGAGAAAAGGGATTACTATAATTAGGTGATTTCAGATTAGTAGCCTCTTACACTTCCTTCTTTATTTTCTCAAATGCCTTTTGAGCTTCTTCATTCCAATTAAATTTTGCATCTTTTTTCAGCAACTTTATAATAGGTTTAACAATTTATGCAAAGTTTTCTATAAATCTTCTGACAAAATTTTTATTTCCTTGGAAATATTTAACACCCTTTAAATTTTTTGGAGCAATGACCTTTTGGATTGCTTCTATTCTTTCTAGGTCTATTCTTAGTCCATTTTTAGACACTATGTGTCCCAGCAACTTTCCTTCTTGTACTGTAAAGTGATATTTTTTAGGATTCAATGACATGCCATATTCCAAAGCTTTACCAAAATTTTTACCTAGGTGTTCACAATGATCCTTGTCTCTTTTAGAGTATGTAGTTAGATCATCTTGATAAACAACCATGAATAAATCAATAAATTCTTTAAAAGCAACATCCATGGCCCTTTGAAAATTTGCTCCTACATTTATCAATCCAAATGGCATTCTGATATAGAAATATGTTCCCCAAGGACTGGAAAATGTAGTCTTATACTACTTTGATTCTTTTACTAAAACTTCATTGTAGCCAGAGAAACCATCCATCATTGATAGTAGCTCACAACCAGTCACTTTGTGTAACATTGCCTCCATGTTAGGTAAGGAATAATTATCTTTTAGTGAGGCAATGTTTAGATTTTTGAAATCCACACATAGTCTAATGTCACCATTATTTTTTCTGACTGGCACTAAATTTCAGACCCATGTTGAGTGTCTAATAGGCTGGATAATCCCAGCATCTTTTAACTTCATCAATTCTTGTTGCATCTTAGGGGCTAGCAAAGGGTTAATAGGTCTTTGTTTTTTCCTAAATGGTTTTACTTCTGATTTTAGTGGAATCTCATGTTGGAAAAGGTCTTCCCTATAAGCCTTTAGGTTTTCATATGACCATGCAAAAACATAATTATATTTTATCAATAATTTAATCAAATTTGTTCTGATATGGGAATCTAAACTTTTTCCAATGTAAACAACTTGAGGAATGGTTTCTGATCCTAAATTAATTTCTTCTAAGTCCTCAACCTTAGCATTGCTCATTTATGCTGAGTGATCATTCTGACTACTGAACAATGCTTCAAGTTCAACCAGACCCTTAGGAATATGATTGGAACTCAATTGGACAACCTCATTTCCCAAAACATAGTCTTTACCATCATTATTTTCCAGAAAAGTATTTCAATCTATGTACTGAATGTCATAATGGTCTAGGCACTAAATGAATCTCAAAATGTCTTGGTCATCCTAAAAAATTGCCAATTTTATATATTATATGGGACGACTGGACTTGTCTTAACTTCAAGGATTGATACCCCATGTAAGGTCTAATCATCAGTTTTCAGAGAAACATTCGCTAAGAAATCTGCCATTATATTCTTAGACCTTTCTATCCAACTTATATCAAACGCATCAAACATCTCAATTTGATCCCAAATAGCATATTTATACATTTTCAATCTATCATTTTTAACTGCATATTTGGATCTAATTTGGGCTACCACTAATTTAGAATCACCATAAACCTTTCAACATTTGATTCCATGTGTGATGGCAATTTCTAGCCCTAAATATAAAGCCTCATATTCTGCAGTATTATTTGTACACTAGAAGGCTAACAAAAAGGAATCTTTAAAAGTTGTACCTGCTGGAGATACCAGTAATACACTAGCTCCTGATCCTTCTTTCAAGAAAGCTCCATCAAAATACATTTTTTACAATCCATCACCCTGTACAATCAACTCTTTAACCAAAGGATCAATATTTTCATTATGATGATGATGGTCACTGCTCTATACTCTAAAATTCTCCATGTCCACATCAAAACAATAATTAATGTTAGTGTCTTTATACCATTCTATCATGTGAGGATTCCTACCCTCTCTTGATACTTTAACATTATTTCCAGCAAAGTTAAAAGTAGCATATGATAAATCACTCTGTATACTACCTCCCATTAAAGCACTCTACTTTCTTGACAGTAACATGACATAGTGTGGTGGTATGTCAACAACAAGAACATTCATAGTTAACACCACATCAGGACATATTTCTAATTTGTAAGGCATGGCCTCAATGGTACCAATAACAAGGACTTCTCTAGAATCCATTGCTTGACATCTCCCATGAGGAGTATCCACTTGTAATCCCATAGACCTCATAATTTCTACTGGCATAACAGTGTTTGATGCTCCTGAATCAATCATACATTTTTTTAGCATCCTTCCATTAATTACCAGTGTAAGAAAAAATGGGTCAACAACCTTAGGAGAAGAAGTTGTGTTTAATAAAATTTGAGGAATCTCAGAGGTTAAGAGTTCAACTTCTTTCCCTTTGTTAATTGGTTTCTTCTCAACATTTTCTAGATTTTGAACCTTCATTGTAGGCACATTGTTTAATAATGAGACAACCTTTTCTTTGTGTTCTTTGATTCTCATCATTTCTAAAAATGGTACTTTAACAGTCATTTGAGATAAAGAGTGACCCATGTCTACTGGAGTATATTTTACATCTGAGGATTTTGATTTCTTAACAATAATGTTATTTTCCTCAATCTGTATATTCAGATTTGGTTCTTTAGACTTTCTATTTTCTACCTTAAGAGAAGAAGTACTTGTTTCTTGCTCTTGTGCTTTCCCTTCTGGTACAATATTTTTTTCTGAGGCTTTTGTTACAATTTTTACCTTACGTTTATTTTCATTTTCCCTAGGTCCTTCCTTCTTCGGTACATATCTGGTGTCTTTTTTATTTTCTTTTATAAACACACCAGATGGTTGACAACCAGTAGCACCCACTACTCTATTTCTTAAGTGGTAATTTCTTCTAGCCTTGTTTACTAGATCTGCAGTAATCCTTGCTTTCTCTTCATTTAAAGATTTTCTGACTAAAGGAATGTCTTGATTGTTTTGTGCACAACATCCTATATGGTCTTCATTTTCTTCTTCTTCACTATCTGATAAAATTTGTTGATGATGATTCTCTACATTTCTTTGTGAACCATATGAATCGTGATTTTCAATTTCACAATCTGAATCTACATCATGACATGAATAAGCATTTGTCATATTGTGATCACATTGTTCAACTTCATCATTTCCTTTTTCTTCATTGACTTTCAAATCTAAGGAAACAATGCAAAAATCAGGGTTGTGTTGGGCTTCACAAGCTTCACACTAGAAATCATCATTGCATAAATGGACAACATTTTTATGTAGAGGGTCTGGAGTTATATTATCAGGTTTCTCTTTTCTAGGTGAAACAATAGGCTTTCCATCCTTAAAACGAGTTCCATAAGGATGATTTTGCATTCTATTCTAAGGATTATAATAGTTTATATAAGAAGGCCTACTATTTTGAGGAACCCTATATTCTTTATACTCTGGTTCCTTTTGGTTACTCCCACTAAAACTTGAATCATCTCTCCTATTTAGTTTACCAGACACCCTCATGTTCATTTCAATTTTTACTTCTATCTTATAAGCATCAGTAAGAGTTCTAGGGTTTTTATCCCTAAGAGCATAACCCATTTTAGAATCAAAACCATTCAAATAAGTTGCTAAACATACCTCTTCATCCAGCCTTATTTTCTGAAATAATTTATGCATAGCTCTCTGGAATATGGTATTGAACTCTGTGACCTCTTTATTGTAGTTCTTTTTGATGTTATTGAATTCATTCAGCAAGAATCCCTTGTTTGTCTTATCACTATATTTATCTTTAAACAATTCAATTAACTCATCTATGGAAGAAACAAAACCGCTAGAAAGACTTCTAAACCATTCTCTAGAATCCTTTACTAGAGACTGAACAAAAATCTCCATTAACACATCTTCATGAGTGATATTCAGATCATCCAAAAAATCAATAAATTTCCTTAAGTGAGTCTCACAAGAAATAGCATTATTACCTACGAATTTTGGGAGCTTTTCTCCTATATCACCCACATATTTTTGAAATGTATTTGGGTATCTAGGAATACCAATGAAGTTAAATTGATTATACCTTTCAGTATGCAATGGTTTCCTTTGGAAATTGCCATTCTCTTTAAAAGTAGTGGATTTTGTTTTAGAAGATGTTGTATTCTTAGTTCTAGCATAAGAATATTTGGAAGACTACAAAAAAATCAATTTCCCTTTTCATTTCAATTGTTACAGCTTCCATTTGTGCCTTTTCTAACATTTTTTCCATGGTTTATTTCTCAATTCTTATTTTTTCAAGATCAATATCCAATTTGGACATTTTCATTGTTAGGACCTTCTAAACTTTAGGTTCTTCAACTTTGATTTCAGTCATTTTTTTTTACCTTTATCCCTAACATTTTGTAAACTAGAAGCATTACGAGTAGTGGGTATTTCATGGCTCTTTTCAAACCTCTTTGTATTTCTTGTAGTTTGATGTCTTGAGGATCTTCTTCTAACTTTGTCAACATCCTTATGCTGATTCTTTTTCTTTCTCAATTCTATTTCCCTTTTCATCTGCTAAATAAGGGTGAGATGTTTCATGATAAGTCTTTCTTCCTCAATAAGTTCATTAGAGGGAACTTCCTCAGACTCTGAACTAATTATATATGTTCCTTCTCTTTCACTAGAAGTGGAGTTCATTATAAGTGTTTCTAATCCCTTCTCTGCAGCTTCTTAATATTCTGAAGTATTGCCATCACAATTAGACTGGTTACTATCTTCCTCCCTCCTAGTATTACTTTCTCTTCCTCTTGTAGGAGTTTGATCAATATTAACTTGGTTTCTTTTCTTCCTCCAAGACATCTCCATTCTTGAGGATGATGGAATTCCACCATCCAATGCAATTTTTGGATTATTTCTCATTCTATACCTAGTATTCATTCTGAAAGATATTTACCTAACTTCTTACTGATCACAGAGATTTAACTTTAGAGTCACCACCCAAACTTGGGAGTAATGAATACTATTTAGAATGACTCTAGGCAACTATTAACTTTAAATATAGTGTCTTCTAAAATCTTAGATATCCTGAATGTTTTTACTAAGATCTTACAATCTCATTCCCTAATAGAGTCGCCAATTTGTTAGGGTTTCTTCTTGCTGAACCTTCAATAGATTCTTGAATAACTCTATGAATCCCAATATTTGACTATACTAACTCAAGCAAGAGAAAACACTAATTGATGAGGATTTATGATAATATCTGGGGAAACTACTATCATCTCCTTCTTTTTAGGTTCCACAACACCCAACCTGTATAACCTATATATGATTGATGTCTGACAATGTTGGTAAATGTGGATACTGCTTTGCTGCATGTTTATTGTATTATCTTATAAATTACTCAACATAAAACTAAAAAACACTTAACACAGAGTTAAACCATGAAAACTATTGAATGGATAACAACAAATAGTATTGCTTTAAGGACATTCATCCTTCTTCCTTTTATAGTTCTCTGAACTTAGGAGGGGCAAACTATTTCAATCCTCTCTCAAAGGGATTAGTAAAATGAATTGTATATATTGATACAATTGCTTGAATTTATATGTATATGACTATGAATGTAAGAGATTTGTATATTTTGAATTACTTTGATACTGGATGATGATAAACTATCTGACAGATTTAAGACCAGTGCCTATCCTTGGGCTTAAGAGTCAAAAGATGTAAAATCCATAGAAAAGGTAAATAAACATACTATAGATTGCCTTACAACCTATATAAAAATTGAGTAAAATGCCTTACAAATTACCTTGTCACTTCCACACTACTGTATCAAATCCTCAGTTATTGTTATGCTCCCTAAAACTACTCACCAAATTTAGTTCTTCCCTTGAAAGAAACTTGCAAGTAGTTAGATAGCTACCTTGTAACCAATATGCTTAAAATACCTTACAGATTAAACATAAAAGAGCATACATAATTGTTCGTGTGTAAATGGGTACCTGTCGGAACATACACAAACAATCAATAGATCATTATATTAGCAACTTAGGAGGAGTATGACCAACAACATATCAGCCCTCAGAATATGTTGTTGAATCAGTGACCAATACAACCTAGTATGAAGGATTTAATTCAAAAAAAACAAGCTATATGATGGCAAAGCATGCAAACTAGCTCTAAAATGATGAAATAGCACTAACAATTAGTATGTAAATGAAATAACATGTAATCTAGCATGAAAATGGCAGCATAGCAATGCAAATTTGATCTCTAAAGAAGGCTTATTTGCTCTCAAAACAGGCTTCTATTTATAGAAGAATGGGAGAGAGAGGGGGGGTACAAGGTTCATTTATGAACTTGGAGGCCCAATAAATGAATATGTAAGAGCTATTAATGCCCAAGGCATTAATAAGGCATGGGAGAGA
>MU225620.1:372341-452591 GCA_018584345.1 Thuja plicata | reverse complement strand
ATATATATATATATATATATATATATATATATATATATGTTTATTTCCCTTGAAGTATTCTTTCTTAGGGGCCTTTCGTAATGGATCCAATTTATGCAACAGGAGATGCATCACTTGATGGTGAATTTCCTGGATGCACTCGTATTCCTAGTACGGGAATGGTGAAGGATTCCTTATTTCTTGTGAGCATTGAAAAAGGAGTTCCCTTGAAAATAGTAAAACTTCTAGGTACTTTAAAGATTGGACCTTTCTGTTACTATAATATCATATTTTAATTACACCTTGCACTCAATATGAGAAGCTTACATCTATTGTATTATTATTTTATACTATGATATCCTTTGACTAATGATCCCATGATTATTTTGCAGGGAATGATGTTTTTTAATGATAAACTTAGTGACGAGTGTTTGTAGATATTCGGGACCACCATCTATATAGGGTGGAACATCATATCTGAACTAAAACCCCAATCCACTATTTTGATTTCATATCATTTCTAGGATAGTTATCATTACATCCATTTCTTAAAATATATTAAAGGTAATTTCACTTCATTTTTGAATCTAACACTATTTTTTTTCTTCTTAAAAGGTGGAGAAACCAAGATATGAAGTTAAAGGATGCTCTCGTAGAGAGTATGACAAACTTATTTGGACCTCCTGCATTTGAGAAGGGTAAGCTCCTTCAGAAAGTTGGTATATGTTTGAGGTATATTAGGGACTAGTACAGGTGTACATTGTCCAAAATCCCAAAGTACTAGTGCCCCCCTTGTATTCTTGATTTTGAGTGGCAAAAATTTATTTTGGATGCGAACGAGAAAAAATAAAAAGGAAATACACCACCAGACAACAGAAGAAGGTATGTGATACTGTTATGAATGTAATTGTGTACTAAATAATCTTCATATTTATATGAACTAACATATTTCAATCTCTTCATAGATTGCCTGACACATCAAAGGAAACAAAGGCAAGACTACAAAAGCATGGGAAACACAAGCTAGGCTCTCGCAGTTATTCCAAACTTGTTGCACGAGTTGTAAGTGCTAACATTGTCAGAATTAAAAGAGGAAAAAAGTAATCTATAGATGGATTTTAACACTGAAAATAATAATTTGATCTTTATAACATTTATTTATAATTTTCAATCTTTTTTGTTTTGATTAAACAATGAAATAAAATTGGATGATACCAAGCAAAAATGCAAGGCACAAAGTTCAATACAAGTCTGTCAGAAGAGGACAACAGAATTGGCTTCCAACAAGGCTATAAAGCTGTGGTAGAAAGAATAAGAAGTGCACAAGGTTATACTGATGGATCCATCATGGTAAGTAAAATAAATATATGATATTTCAAATTTAATTATTTACCAATTAGTTTATTTGATGTTAAGTTCCAACATAAAGTGAGTAAATTTGTTTTAAGTAAGAAAACAATGATAACATGAATGCGTATGAAATTGAAATGCAGCCTGCCGATTCTAGCTGTACACAACCTGTGCGTGAGGATGACAATGAGGATGTGCATTAGAGTGATGGAGGTATACATTTTCTATTCAATTTTTATATGTAACTATTAATACATGTAAAAATCTTAAATTGATTGGTTTAGTAATACAAATTTAATTGTAATTGGTGTTTGGATTAATGTAACAATTTGTATTGCAGCTGTAGAGATTGTAGAGGCCGATGTTAATGAGAAGGTTAAGGTTGATGCTGAGGCCAGACAAATTGATATTGATGTTGATGATGTGACTAGATCATGTAAAGAGCTATATGATTATGGCCTTTAAAGTACTGAAATACTTTTAAATGTTTTTAATGTATTTTAATTATAATGAAATGTTTTTAGTTTAACCCTTTTATATGTTATTGTAGATGACCCCCCTTTGCATCAACATAGAACTAGGTGTGCATTGAGATCTAATGAGAGGGGAGATGATCATTCTGATATCGATGCTCCTCTTAGCGATTACTTCTTAAAAAAGAGAAATCAAAATAAAAAAAAGAAATGATTGTCATCCATGCACCTTAATTAATAATGACTAGTTTTTATATGCCAATGAATTTAAATATGTGCTATTGAATGTTAATAAATTTTATAATTTGTTAATGAATGTTAATGAATGTTATCATGTGATAATTAATGAATGTTACATTTTATTAATCGATGAAATAATGAATGAATGTTAGATGTTAACGGGGGTTTTAGAGTAATGTTAGGAGGGGTGGGGCCAAATGAGCTTCCACCTTCACGTGGTTGGTCATGTTTAGTATAGAATATAAAACTATTCTCGAAACAAAGTGAAGCTCAATAATTAGGTTGTTCCTTATATACGGTCTTAAGTGTAGCCTTTATCCCACTCTCAACATTGCAAGGCTTCAAGTGGTATTTTGAGATTGGTTTCTCCATCTTTGAT
This sequence comes from Thuja plicata, assembly GCA_018584345.1. Taxonomy (NCBI): domain Eukaryota; kingdom Viridiplantae; phylum Streptophyta; class Pinopsida; order Cupressales; family Cupressaceae; genus Thuja; species Thuja plicata. Next base: position 450,170 of record MU225620.1, on the reverse strand, counting down.
GCAAAGTGGGCAGTAGGAAGCCTTCAAATGACCCAAATAGGGCAATGCACCCCAAAATACCAACTCTCTAATGCCAAAATGCCTCACACTTATCACAAGTGTGGGAAAGGACTTGGTTAAGGTTATCACAACCCCAAAACCCCAATGGAAACCTAATAACTAGGTTTCACCAATCCTACAATACTAACTACCAAGAGTGGCTTTTGGAGCACTTGACCCAAATTCTTAACAATACCCCCAAAGTGACTTAAGGGACCAGGGTTGACCTATGATCATAGGTGGGGTCTATTTAGGTCCCTAACAAATAGTTCCAATGGTTATTTCACTCACTTGCAACACATAAGACATAGTTGCTTCATAAGACCTGTTTCAGATTGTGTGTCTTCCCTGAGGCAGCTCAGGTGGAGGTTATTGGAGGCATTTTCCTCTTGCATTAGACAAATTTGATTGCAATTTGGTGTTGGAGGGTTGTAGGTAGGATCAACTCTTATGAAACAAGACATTTATTAAATAACTAAAATCATATTTTTATAACGGATTTAATAAAAACAATCTGTTTAATCCTTTAAAAATGCAATTGAAATTACCATGGAGGATAATTTGTAAACCTAAGAGAAAGAAAATAGGTCAATTCAGCATTAATTGACATTTTTCATCTGCTAAAACTTTTGAGACATGATTACTTATGATTAATGGTGTCAAGCACTCAAGAGTGATGTAGCTTTGGTAAAGTTTATATTTGGTTTGTCATTTCATCTATATTGTTTTTATTGTGTATATGTGAATTTTCACAGCATTGGGGTGTGTGACACATTTAACAACTCCCAACTTACCAACATAATTATTGAAGCACTTTGAAGGTATATAACAACATGGTAAAATGCATAGTAATGTTTGCTTTCAATTAAATTTGATTTTACATGATGATGTAGATTGCCATTGAGAATTTTGTTTTTTGGTAGATGAAATTGATTGCATTCTATTTTCACATGTTGAGGGTGCTAGTATTAGATTGGGTAGATATCTATAATTTGATTTTCTACTTCTGAAATGGTGAAATTAGTATCAAATAGTAAAATAAATTTAATTTTGTGACTTTTAAGAAAAGTTGAATTTGGTGAATCATTCTTTAATACATTCCATTTCCTTGATGAGTTGTTTTTGGCTTATTCTTTTTTAGAGAGGAAAGTTTGACCGTCATTCTTTAATACATTATTAACTTGAAAATTTAGATTTGGCTAAGAATGTTAAAAATTTGAAGGGAATATTGCAATGCAAATGACATAGTTGTTATGATGAGATATCTTTAATTATCATCTTAAATTAAGTGCTCATTATATTTTTTGTATTTCTCTAGTTGCTTCTATTATTTTGAGATTTTCTTAAAATTAAATTGATGTCTTCTAAGTAATTTATTTTGTAGGAAAAACATTTCTGCAAATAATGTTGACTTGTGTTGTTTTCTAGATGATGAAACACATCCAAACATTCAAAAAAGGAAGCAAACATTGATTGATGAAGAATTGAAAAAAGGGAAGAGGGAAATGCCAATGTTCACAGAACATTGCAAGGCATTGGGGAAACTTGATTTTCCAAAGACATTTTTGGTGTTTAATTATGTTTCATCATATTTTTGAGCTTGATATTGTAATGTTTTGGTGATCATACAAATGAGCCCTTATTTTTAAATAAGATGCAGTGTTAATAGTTTGTAGTATGTTGAATCCTGGTTCTTTGCCATTTCAATAGATATGTATTGGAAGACATTCTATCTATTCAGGATATACATGATCTACATGGATTAGAAATTACTGATATTGAAACAAATCTAAGGAAAGTGGTGGCCAGTAAAGTAGATCCAACTTGTTTTTTTGAAGAGAAGGTGCATCCTTATTGCATATGTTACATTTTTTTTTTCTATAATTTGTCATTCTTAAAATTCCTGCACTGTATATTATATCTACAAGAACAAAATGGATACATGGTCCCAGATTTAAGAGGCCTTATCTTCAAAATGGAAAGAATTGTCAATACATTTCCCCTTGAACCTACTTTCAAGGAGCCAACATCTTATTTAAATTCCTCATCCCCACTCATACTTTATTGAACTAAGTTTATCTCATGAGAGTCAAGCTCTCTTAATTAAAATGGAGATTGATCACCCTTGATGTTTGTGTCAATCCTTCCTTTACAAAAGAATAAAATTACAAAATTCCACTACTAGCCATTGTCCCTTCGAAGATTATCTTTTTTCCTTGAAAAGGAACTGTAAAAAGCATAATTTGCTTGAATTGAAAAACTAACTACACTAGTTGCTTCACATTCTCAGAAGATATGTAATTCTATTTCTTCTTCTGGTTATTTATGTATTAATATTATTATGACTGAATCTAGTTTTCTTCGATGTACAAAAAGTTGTGTTTCTCTTGCATGAAAATCTGTTAGATCTCTTTAATAGGAATTTTGTACTAAATACTTGTTGCTATCTTCATATTTTCAAAGAACCCAACTTCAGTTGGCTAGCCTATGTTATGAGTAGTGATTTTTTAAAACTTGTAAGGTTGGCATCATTATCTTTCTTCCTTGATTGTAAATAAGTTTCCTGTGTTATGAGCAATGGTTTTGTAAAACTTGTAAGGTCGGTGTCATTATCTATCTTCCTTTATTGTAAATAATTTTCTTCATAGTTGAAAAATTTGGATTTGACAATAACTCATACATTCCAAAAATTTCAATGACTCAGACTTTAGTGGAAATTTGGCAATTTTTTTGAACACTGCAAAAAAAAAAGAAATTTGTATAAACTTTCTGGAAAATATTCCTACTACTAAATTTAAATAACATAATATTGATTTCTTTCGTATATAGGTCAAAATTAAACTTCAATATACATCATAGACCAAAATTTAAGTTCAATACATATCAACCTTAAGTTTCAATATAATTAATATTACAAACTATTATTTGAAGGGTTTGTTATCAATCTGTTGATGCCATTTTTTTTTTAATAATTAAGGGGTTGGAGCCGATAGTGTTACATTTATATATATAAATAAGATATACATTATGCAGAGTTCAGAAGCCACCAAAGATATGACTTAAACTAATCTAAGCATAAGGTCTAAAAGCTGTACTAAGACTATGAAAATGTAGTGAAACTAAAAAATTATGCAAAAAAAACTACTAAGGCTTCACCATTGTAAATCCACTCAAACTCTACATTATAGCATTTGTAATGTCTAGTTAAATGACTAAAATCCTAGCCAAAATAAGAGTTTAAAAAACATAGTTTAAATTAGTAGAATAGGAACTATGATCAATGGAATAAATACATTATTCCCTGACCAAGCTCTACTAGCCTAGCTCCTATCTCTTTTGGAAAGAGATTCTCATTTTCTTGAAGAAAGGCTCCTAACTCCTCCTTATTGTACTCCTTAACACCTGCTTTGAAGGTTGTCCACGCATTTTTTATCAAAGTCTTCTTGCCTTCTTCCTCCACCACAAAATAACCCTACAGACCATTACTTGTTAACTGGGTGTTGATGCTATCCATTTCTATCCCCACCTCTGTATATATATGTCTTCCACTACAATCCTATGGGCCAGTCCAAGCGCATGCAGAGGATGCCCAAAAATTTGAACGATCGGTTGGAATAACTCTGCCACCAACACACCATCATGAAGATGATTTCTGGACCAAAAGTCTCCTCCCAGCAGCACCACCATTGTTAGTTTCTCCTTTTCATTTTCCTGGCTAAAAATTCTTTGTATTTTCTCCTCCGGGGTCTCCTACAGCAATTCCACCTTGCTGCAATGGCAACTTATACCCATATGATTCACCATAGTCTTATGAAGAAACACAAAAATAGGAGAATATAAATAGACCACATTGCATGTTCTTCGATGAGATTTTTTGATAAGGTTGAACTGACTTCCACAGGGTACTTGTTCACGGGTTAATTTAGATATCTCTCATACGTGCTGACTAAACATCCCTTCCCTCTGAAATTGGCATTTTCGATTGATCTCCTTTGGTACTATATATGATAAAACTTATATCTTGAGTGATTATGGCCTTCAACTCTATGTAATCACTACGGTAGTACCTGAGAAGAAATTTATCTCAAATCTGTGCTTGGAAGTGTATGATAAATATCTCGCGGGATATTCCACTTCCACTAATCAAAACAATCATTCTCTGGCATCAACCTATGCCTTTTATCATGATCACCCCGATGTCTTCTGTAATTATCTCCTATAGTTTCATCATCATGTGATCACCATACTCAAATCCCATATCCTCATTGATGTCGATCCCCAAATCCACCAAGAGGTCTGCCTCCTTGTTACCTTTTTGAAAAACATGTTGGAGATGATATTCCCCCAATGTTTTCAACTAATTCAAGATTTTTGGAATCCAATCTGCAAGTATCCATGATTGGAAATCCCCTTCCGTAATTCCATTAATGATGACTGGCAAGTCTCGCTCGATGATAAGTTTTCTTATTCTATTTGATGCACACCATTTGAGACCAATTTCTAATGCAGAGATCTCTGAATAATGGGCTAGGAGTAAAGATAACAGAGCTCAAGAGACCATCATAGTTGGTCTTCTCTTTCTTCAGTCCATATTACTGACAATAATATGGACCAAAGAAAGAGACGAATTATGATGGTCTCTTGAGCTTTGTTATCTTTGATGTGCATATCCATGGATTTTTTGACACATATGGAAACACTTTTGACAGTGGTTCTATACCTCCGATGGGACATCCTGTCAGAATGTTATTATGTACTGTCGCTATTATGATAGATATAATATTGGAGAGAAATTATTTTCAACATATTAGTGCGACGGGAATGCTATACCACCGATGGGTTTACCTGTCGAACAATCACTGCAGTTCTGTCGCTCTTCCAATAGATAAACTATAAGAAAGCAATGGTTTGCAATAGATAATTGTGACAGGCTTGCTATATCTCTGATGGGTATTCCGACAGTAATTTCTAACAGGAAACTCAGTTGGTTTGTCAGAGTTTTGATAGGTCTTTCATAAGAAATTTGATAACAAATTTGGTATTTATGTGCTAGTTTCCAAAAGAATTAGATGTCAACAGACTGCCAGTAACCACTTTTGTCAAAATTTTCAATGCAAAAATTATGATGGATACATATGTTGAAAGTTTAACAACTAGGCATTGCAAATCTGACAAAGGGCTGTCAAAATTTGGCCTCAAATGTACTAGTGATGCAAACATGGTGTGCCAACTTGGGTACAGATTTTTAATGAATATCTTAACCAAATGTTTCTCGGGAGGTCGGTAGGACAATCTTGTAGTGATGCCTTTCCATCTTTGGAGATAGCCTTCCTGGCTTTCACATCTTTTTTGTTTGGAGTTGCATAGGTCCATGAGGTATAGTTCACTCTCAAAAATATGTGCATATTGGGTCAGAGTTTTTCTAACAACTCCATGAATGTAGTAATCAAACCATAAGGGATTTTTTAAAACCATTCGAGAGTTGATCCTCCCATAATTTTTGGGAAGAGTCATAGAAGAAAGTTGTCATTGTATGCTACCTCTTGGCATACCATGTAGAACTCTTTAATATGACTAGTAGGATCTCCCTTCCCTCTATACTTGTCAAATTTGGGAGTTTCAAAATGTTTGGGTAAAGGAACTGCTCTAATGGATTGGTAAAAAGGATAGGGACATACCTCTTAAAATTTTAAGGTCTTGGTTTCAATCCCGAATCATAGATCCTTAAGAGAATTCTTCATCTCTTCCCCTTCTTGGTTGATCAGTTGAGGAGCCAGACCTCCCATTATGTTGGATCCTAGTGCGTGATATGGGTGAAAAGGTGGTGTAGAATGAGGAGGATTTTGTGGAGGGTACTTAGGGGTTTGATAAGGGGACTGGTGGATAGGTTGTGAAGGTGGAAACTTAGGATGAGGGATGTATGGATGTTGGTAGTACATTTGTGCTTGCTAAGACAATTGATAAGTGGGAGGAACTTGGGTTGGCCCCGCATAAACTAGTGGTGTGGTCACATTATTGTGTGTGTGATGAATACTTTTTGAGTGAGTGCCCCCAGTGGGAGGGCCGAGGTAGTTGATGCAAGCGGGAAAACTTAGATGTTGAGGATGTGGGATGATTTACGATGTTATAGATGGATGAATGACCAAGTAATTAGTGTAAACTGGCAGCGGTTGTTGGAGGGGTTACGTAATGGGCTGTATGGGAAAGGGGTTGGTGAATGATTATTGTAATTGGGAGGTGGAAGGATTTGGATTGTCAAATTGTTTTGATATCTAAGGTAATTTCATACTGGCCTCAGAGTAGGCCCAAGTGGAGGATGATGTGTCTTGTATGGTCTAGCCAACTTGAGAAGTTTGCTGAGAAGTTGGTGGGTTGTTTTGCACTTGCACAAGAGATGGGAAAAACAGTGATAAGGTAGGTTGGGTAACTGATGGTTGAGCATGTAATGTAGACCCTTGTGAAAAAGAGGGCTAGTTATGGGCTCCTATGAGTGGCATTCCATTGGTGAATTGTTACTGGTGCAAAAGTGGGTTTGAAGTGCTCACAACTTGTGTGACTGGCAGTTGTGAGACAATTAGTTGGGTGTTGATTAGTTTAAAAATCATGGATTGGATAATGATTGGTTGAGAATAAATGGGTTGTGAATTCTAGATAGGTTGTGATGGTTGTAAGACCAGAGCTCCATAGATAGAAAGTGGTGTCGGTTGTGCAACTATGTGCACTATGGATTGAGTAGTTGTTGGTTGGAGAAAATGAGGTATAATGGATCCAACTTGGGATGTTTTGAATCATGGATCTAATATTTCTTCCACCACAAGGTCAAAAAATTCACCTGGGATGTTTAAAGATAGTCCAATTTGTGGCAGTATGATCCTAGGTGGAAGTTGAAATCCTTCTTGCTGAAAATTAGCAAGAATGGTGTGGTTGTTATGTCAAATGATGACACTAACCATGTCCGCATGTCTAGGGTGGCTCATGGATTCCTCCATAAAATTATAGGTAGGTGTTTCATCTAGGTCATCCCATATATGTTCACTTGGCACTCGATTCTAAGGGTCAAAAGAGACTATGGCATTGTTATGATCTATTGTTGGATTGGACAAGCTAGTGGCATCGTTAGTGCCCATGTCTTTCCTCTTCTTGGATCTGGTTTCTAGTGGAATGAAATGAACCCTACTAAAGGAATGAAAGATGCTAATGCAATTTCCTATGGATGACATAAAATATGATTAGGATGTATGATTATGGGATTAGATGGTTCTAGGATGACGCTTAGATGATAAAAGGATATCCTAAGGACCTAGGATGACTTGATGTAACAAAGGATTACGATTTGCCTTCCCCAATGTAAGCTTAATGATTGTGTCAACCTTAGAAAAAAATTTGGCCTTCGGAAGATGGGATTATTTGTCAATGTAAACCAACCTTTTGATTAAGGTGATGAGCCTACAAGGAGAAAGTGGGATATCCTAAACAATGTGTAGCTAAGGAACCGTAGATAGGGATTTTAATTAAGATGTAGGTACTATGCAACTCAAAGGATATAACACCAAGATTTGATTTTTATTTTATTTTGGATAATGTTTGGATTAATTGGATTTTAGCTATGTTGGCTGGATGATGATTAAAGTGATGTTCCTAAGATGCAAGATAAAGGAATAAGAAAAGGAATAACTGTGTGATATTGCAACGTGCATGTTAGTCATATTGTTCAAAATTGACAAAGGCGTTATTCATACAATATTTGATCTTAAAACTTGAAACCTTGTTGTTATAGATGACCATTATATTATTCGCATGCATGAATATTTTTCTTGATGGAATCAATGATATGTTAGTATTTTTTGGCTTTGCGAGTAGTGTTCTTTTGTTCTCTCATCACAAGAGGTAATGGAGACTTCACTTTCTTATGTATTCCCATATTTTACATGACACATGAATAAGTTTTTCCAATGGAAAGTCATTAATTGTCAAGATATAATCTTGGTTGTATGTTCAATGATAAGAACAAGCTTTTAATCATATATCAAGGTAGTGACTATGCTAAGTATACCCTGAGTCAAACATGATCATTCAAATGTCAAAAAAATCCCAACAAGGGACAAAGAAACCTTGAGGAGTAGGGGGAGTGTGTGCAACCTTTGATCAATGTTAAAGAAGAAAATTTCTACCTAAGGAAATTGGCTTAGTATCAAAAAAATTTCCCACGCTTCGTATTCCTTCACCTCACATAAATTGATATTGTCTTTATCCAAGACTATGCACATTGTGGTTTTTGAGAAGAGACTCAATTATTGAATAGCATAAGATCCATCATGCCACAATCATACTTTATAATTCCCATGGGAATACATATGTTGAATGTAAAATCTTCAGGTAATCTGGGTAAAATCATCTTGGATCGATCCTTGCACAAAGATTATGACACTTTCAGAGGTAGATCCAATAGGCTTCTACTTTAACAAGTGTTTAGTAAGGACATTTGTTTATAAATATCCCTTGTAGTTTTGCAAGAAAAATTGAGGAATATAGTCCTGCAACATAAAAAATGCATAGTCTCACAAGAGATATTGAGATCTCTAGGCCATACACAAGTCGAATGTATCCCCCTTGTAGGCTTCTAAACAAGATTGAGACCAAGATGGCCCTACAAGCACCCAGTCAAGTGTAGTCTAGCTTAGCAAGATGGAGTCAAAAAGGCCCTATAAATGAAGGAGAATTGGAGATAGAAAATATTCATGTCTTCTATCTCTTTGGATTAAAAGAATATTTTGATTATAGTGGGGTGGAGTAGTCATTTTTGCTTGTTCCCCACTTGGGTTGTTCCCAAGAGATTGCTTCCTTGGTAGGCCCTATGAAGGCTTAACTTGAAAGAAATGGATTGGAAACAAGAGGGGTGTATATTTTTTATTTTACCACAAGGAGAAAAGACCATATTCCCTATCCAATATTGTTTTCCCCCACACACACAAGACAAGTTGGTCTTTCCCAAAATATTTAATTGTCAAAGACAAAACAAGTATATCTAAGATTTTCATCTTCCAAAAGGGAAGAGAGCATATTCCCCTAATACTTGTTTTGTATCACACAAAAATATCCCCTAGTTAATCTATGTGCCTAAAAACAAGAAAATACTAAGAAGCATGATCATTTAGTTGTTTTTTATCAAGGCATCCTGCAAGAAAAAATGTAAGATATCTTTGCAGTGATCTCATTTACAAGTGGTGTTGCAATACAACTGATAAGTAGTTTTTAAATATCAACCTTTGACAAGTGTTCTTAGGAAAAAAAAACTTAAAAAGCTATTAGAAATTATGAAAATCAAAGAAAATAGGGAGCGAAATTCAGTGCAGGGCGTATATGTCAATTCTATGTTTTTGTCCGAAATGACAAAGTGCAGAAAAAAGCCAAAAAACACAGAAATAACTAGAAAGTTATACATAGTGGAGATGTCATTTAGGGATTCTCCTAGATGGATGTATATGCAGATGCTGAAAGATGAACCAACATATGCACATATGGTGTTGTTCCTGCAAAACCCAAAAAAGACATTTAAAATAGCAAAAATAAGTAACTTGTCCTCTCTTCAAAACCCTCAAATTGACTACACAGACCTATGTTAATATTTCCCAAACCCTAAATAAAGATAATTTAGTTAATTTTTCTTTAAATGATTTTTTTTCAAAGAGAAATAAAGATGATAATTTCTTCTAAAATCAATCTCTACTAGAAAACTGAATGTAAAAGCCTCGAAAACAATAGAAAGACTAAGAAGCCTATAAAAATGAATGAGTGAGTTTGCAAGTTTAGGGAAAAATTATCTTGTATCGGAGATCTCGGTTCAAGTATCAAAGATGTTGATTGAGCGCAGATGCCAATCAGTGATCCATAACAAACTAACGTATACATAGATGCCTTTGCATAAAACATAGACGCTGATTCATCAACTAGAAGGAAATGGAAGAAAAAGAAGAGAAGAGAAGAGAAGAAATGGTTAAAGGAATGTGGGTCCCACTGGGCATGCTAGAATGTATACAAGGAAATATTCCGCCTAACACCATTAAATAAAACATAAAAACCATTAGAGGGTTAGTATTTAAAAGATTCAAATAACAAGAATGAAAACAACAAAATGATCCTCATATCATCAGATATATCTTGAAACAAGTGCACCCAAGAGGCTTGGTTGATTTTATCTCTTCTTGAGGTGTGAATGTGCTCTGTCAAACACCATACTAAAAATCCCCAAGTGAAAATGCTATGATGAATGCAAGATTGATGCATGGAAGAAGTATTCAAGAGCTAGTATGGAACGACTAGTCTCAAAGCTTCTCAAGGTGTGAAGATTAAGCTACCATGAATGTAATGCAAAGCAATATTGAAGCTTTGATTCTTTTACCAAATTCCTAGCATGCAGTCACTAGATTTTTTAAGAAAGAAAAAACTATGAGCATGAAAACACTATGCAATTCTAAAGCAAAATGAGCATAATAACAATGCAACAACAATGTCAGAGATGAAATGCAAGAGAGGAAGGCCTATTTTATAAATTTGTGAAGGGAATGAACAATTGAGATTAATATGTGGAAGAGAGATGAGTGGATAGGATTGAGGGTTAGGTTGGAAAAATTCAAAGGGGATAGTGCACATGATTAGAGGTAAATTACCTTTTAAATTAGGATTAGAGGAATATTCGCAAGAGGTTTTTTTAGCAAAAGGTGCGTAGAGGATTATTTTAATTTAATCGAAGTTTAGAAGATTTTTAGGCTAGTGGAGGGTTTTTTAATAAATTGGATTTATTAAAAGGGGATTTGTGAGGGGAAATGTATTCAAATAAAATACATTAGGATAGTATTTATATTGTATATAAATGCCACAAATAAACTATTTAATTAATATAATTAAATAGTTAGATGAATAAAAGAGAATTTAATATTAATAATAATATAAATATTTTTGCATGTCTACACTATTACCACTTATATGGGATTTCCTATTAATAATTTTAGTCATCTCTTTCTTCATCTTGGTTGGGTTATAGCTGTGATGTCATTTGGAGCTAGTTTTTGGCGAGTTTTCATCATATTTCTCATCTGACCAGTGACTTCTCTTGGTTTTCTTTAGCGTTTCTATGCTAGTGTCCCATAGACATTTGTAGATATGGAGGTTTTTGAGAGTGATCTAAGGGAAGTATTTTTGGATATCTAGGTCTTCAAATTCTTATCTTTAAGCTCACATGGTCTCAACTGATGTTGTTGGTGATAGATTTGTGGTTTCTTATGGTAATTGTCTTCATGATTTTCCATTTCATTGGAGAGTGGTCTCCTATTAAAGTCAAGTCCCATTATGAGGAGGTGGTTGTTAATATTTTACTATTCTAGTTTTTACCTTTATATGTATTTCCTTTGAAGGTTGTTTAATCTCCTATATTATACAGCTATGAAGATGAGGGATAGCTATAAAGTTTGGGATTGGTGCACTTATTTCACTTAACTCTATTGATCATGGAGGCTATGTATGTTATCATTTTTTCTCTATTAGACTTGAGCTTCCATTTTTCTCTTCCCTTTCTCTGAGTATAGATGTTGATAAAGGTTTTGTATGGAAAGGTTTGGAGTATTCCTTCAAAAAATTCTTAGTATTCTTTAATATTACTACTCATAGTAGACCTATTGATGTGGTCCATTATGTTTTGTTTGCAAGGATTTTTATTGAAGAATTTTATTCTTGTGTAGTGTGAAAAAGGGGATCACCTTAAAGACTAATTTTCCCCAATGCATAAGTCACATTGGAGTACACAACCACCTCAATAAAAATCAGATCAACACCACCAAGTAAGTGGGATGCTAATGCAATATTTTTCTATAGGATTTCTATTCCTTTTTTTTGCTTCAAATAGAGAAGGGCGTAGATAAGGCTATTATGAAAATGACTTATTAAGATAAGAAATGATCTAATTGGATTGTGAAGAAAATTTACAAAGGGTTTAGGGTATATTTGAGTGCCCGTAGAATTTAAACAAGATAAAATTAAGACTTAGAATTGAATTTATGACTACCTAATCCCAAAAAAAATTGTAACTTATAATCTGATATCCTGATCCTAGAATCTATCTGCACTTCCAATTTTAATTATATCTATAGGGAATAGGTTGGATGATGCATTATGTTCCTAGGTATATAACAACTTAGGCATTGTAGCCTTCGGTTTCTTTCTAGGACAAGTTGTAAAGCGGTTGTCTTAGGAATGAGATGTCATAGAACATTTTACAATGGATTCCAGGGTTTGTGGCACCTACAAATCAAAGAATTATGTGTGTGGGTGGATCTATAGGGGTTTTTTTTAGTCAACCCCTCTTTTTGTGACTTACAAATCTATAGATACCTAGCATAACAAAGATAAAAGTGTGTAGTTCTCATGAATTTAGACTATGTCTAAATTTATATAAGCCAAAGTACATAAATGCAATGTAAAGATCTACACTAGTGTGATAGAGTAAACCCTATATGAAAAATAAGTCAATGTATGATTGAAAACATGTAACAAATATAGACATGAAGATTAAGTATGAATATTTTAAGATTACTAGTGATCTCCTAGTCACAATCATAATTTGTTTGTAGTTCCATCTCGATGTTAAAATTATTTTGAATGTTTGAATGCTTGATAGAATATTGATGTAGCCTTGTTTCAAAAGACCTCACTTCATGGGATATCTTTAAATTGGATCTCCAACCATACATTATCTTTAATCTTGCCAAAATTAAGTGTGAAACTTACTTTTATATGAAATCGAGAGATAGAATTGAGAGATCAGACCATAAATCCTAATCCTCCACTAAATACCCAAGATACGTTCCCCATTATAAAATTTGAGCTCAAAAATCAAGGAAAAAATTGGAAGATATATTATATTCCTAGGAAAATAGCATTTTAGCCATTATTTTCTATTTGTTTTATACCCTAATCAAGACTATGGGTCCTAGGAAATCAAGGGATACGAGATTAGAACCAATGGGTATTTTTGAGGTAAAAATAGAATACAAAGGTCGCAAATGGTAATATAGGGCCTAGGAGATTCAATGAATTATTAGATGGGAGGAGAAATAGATGATCACAACTATAAATAAGGTCTTGCATTATGAAGTCCTATTATACAAACTATAATCAAACTACAAAAAGGAAACTGCAAAAAAAAAATTAAATTGTACACCACTTAGGTGCTTATTATTTACAATGGTACATTTTAGTCCCACTTTAGAGGTATATGATAGTAGGTGTATATGAAAGCTAAAGTAAAAGAATTTAGTAAATAAAAAAATAGGTTACAAAGAAGCTCCTAGTGTACAATACCTATGATAAAATGTTAGGGACCTCATTCTTTAAAACCATTTTTTTAGTTGAAAACAATAATCTACCTAATGCTTACTAAAATAATGATGAAATTTGTTAGTTAATATATTCCCCCTATATTGGATTTCTAATTAGGAAGGTAGAATGGGTTATTATTTTTACCACAATGAATTGTGAATGTGAATATGTTGATAAATGCTATCAATAGGGTTCAAGAAAAACATTCTATAGAGCATTTGGATAGACATGGAGTGAAATCATTATCTTAGTACAATGAATAGTATTATAATTGGATATCTCTAGCTCAAGATATGAGTGATTAAATAAATTATAGAAAAGGGATGAAAAATAGCCCATGATCTAACACACTAGAAATTCTAATAGAGCATGAAAGGAAAAGAGAGATATCAAGAATCCAATAGTATAGAAAGTTGTGTTATGCTAAGTGATTCATGGGAGAGGAAGGGGAAGAGAACAAAATTATATGGGAGAGGTAGAAAAGAAGGAAAGGATAATTTTTTTTCTTTATTCTACTTCTACTCACCCCAAAGAAATAGGGAAAGAGAATTGATGGTCTAGATTTTTATCTATATAAGATGTTTTTTTGTAATTAGTTTTGACAAAGTCATATAGTCAAGAAGAATCAGTCAGTAAATGGAGAAAGACAAGGATAAGACTAGTCGATAATGCACATTGAGCCAGTCAATAAAGCATAGAGTTTATAGACTAACAATCTTCTACAATTAAAGAGGGAAACACTACATCGAGTGCTTGCACTACACCAAGTCGATATTACATCAAGTGATGGACAAAACTTAACCAAGTATTATGGAGTTATTTAACCAAGTTATATAGTTAATAAAAAATGTGATCAGATTGTATTTAATAATTTTTAGAGGATTAATTACACATATACAAGTATTTATAAAAAAAAAATTACTCTTAGAAACTACAATATAAACTATTTTTATATTGTCATTGATGTCAAACCTTAACTGGTAATACAGTTTGATGGGGAGATCACCCTCAAGAGCACTCTTGCTCCAAAACTAAGACCTCTCTCTTAGGCCTTCTTTATGGTATACTCCACTACCCTAACCATAGGATAACTCCAAGATCCTCCTCCTACTTGTGAGCTCTCCACCAATTTCAAACTCCCACTTTTGCCATCTCCATTCTACCATGCACCCAAACTCCTTAATTATCAGTTGCTCTACAAAATACCATTTCCTCATTACATTAGGGTTCCTGACCATTCCTAGGTCACTTCCTACTGATTTTGATCCTTCTTGATGTATGCCAATTCTTGCTTCCAATCTGGTCCTCAATTTTCAATTTTTAGGCCTACTAGCCCTTGTAGCCTTTTTAGGCCTAATTAGCCCTCCTTTATACTAAAAATGTGGATTTTCTCTTAAAATCCCTTAACAACCCTATGGATTAACTATGAATTATTTCTTAGGTCATCCTAGGCTCTAGTATATTCAAAGATTTGGACCCTTACCTTGTCTGTACTTATGATTTCCAAGAAACCCCTATTTTGATGGGTTTTGGGGAACATGTACACGATCGAGTTTCTTGGTTTGTTTTGAATGTCTTACCCAATTGAATTGAACTTCTCCTTGCATCCAAATAACAAGGAATCACCTCGCTACATGAACCAGCCATTGCTTGGGTTCAACCAATCCACTGAGCAAGCTTTCTTGCTACTATTCCATTCAAGCTCCTAACCAGAATGCACTAGCACTCACTTAGGGATTGATCCTAAAATCCCATGCCATACACAAAACAAGTCCACAAGATGTATACACAATGTAAATGGAGTCCCCTAATTTAATCCAAGAGGCTATAGGAATCTGACCACTTGAATTCAAGAGGGAGGCATATTTACATAGTTGCCTTAGAACTAAATAGCAACCCAGAAGAAATGAAAGAATTTGCAAAAACTTAACCACTAACCCAAAATTATCAAACCGATGCCAAAAAAACTAAATAAATGCTAAAAAATAAGTTATCAATACATTAAATTATCACTTTCAATCCATTAAACAACTGGATCAAATCTCTATTGTGAAAATACAGTCTAATTCACTCTTTCTTCACACACAGTCCGTACAAAATGATAATTAACTCTTGGATTGTGGTTTTTTCCACCTTATATACCTTATTGACACATTTATGGACCCTCATGTTGGGATTTGCGCACCATTAAATCCCTTTCCTAGTTTTTAGGAAATGTTGTGATGATAATTTTGTAAAATTACAAAAATTATCATGACAACTTTTACATCTTTTTGCTCAAATGACAAATTGTCACTTCCAATGCCCCAACTTGGTCCTAAACCTTATCAAATGACCTTAAAATACTCAAAAACACAAAAAACCATGAATTCTACTCCATTTGTTATTTTTGGTCAACCCTTTGACCTTTTGCTTGACTTTTAAGGACATAGACCTCTAGATACCACTTGATCTCATCAATTACTAAAACCTAATCATTACTGACTATAGAAACACACTAAACACACTTGGGAATTTATATATTAGTCCTTATTAATTGGTGGTTGGCCAAACAAACTTACAAGCCAAAATGTTCTAAAGATCCATCAAAGACCTTGAGGTGCTCCTGCACCATTCTCCCCCTGCAACAAACAAGTTAAGGTGCCTATGGTGTTAGGGAATCCTCACTAATTCCATGTTTCTTGAAGTCACTTTCAGCTATTCAACTGGCTTTTGACTCTAGTTGTTGTCTCCACTTCACTAGATGTTCCCAATATATCTTATGCTTGGTCTTCTTTTTCACTCTTGAATCCAGTATCCTTTCAACTTGTGGTTTTATCTAATCAGGACTCTTGAATTCTTCCACATCCTTACTCACCTCAGTAATGTATTGTAGTTCATCCATTTCTGGCCCTTTATACTTTATCAAATCTTTCACATTGATGATAGGAGAAATTCACATCTCATTGGGTAGTTACACCTTATAAGCATTGGGTCCATACTTTGCCAACACCTTGCAAGGCCCAATCCTTTTCATCGACAATTTACTAGGTATCCCCTTTTGTAGCCTAGCCTTGTTCAAAAACACCATTAATAGATCACCTACCTCAAATTATATATCTCTTCTTCCTTCATCCCTCTTGGTTTTCAACTTCTGATTGGCCTCCATTAGTGTCTTTCTAACTTGTTCATGTACCTCTCTCATTGATTGGGAAAAATCATTAGCATGGCCACTCATTCCTTCACATAATTTCAAATTTCTTCACTCAAGAACACCCCTTGGGTGTAACCCATAGACAATCTCATATGGACTCCTACCAATGGTCCAATTTGTGCTATCATTGTAGGAAAATTCTTCCTATGGAATAACTTGCTCCCAACTATTTCCATATCCTTTTGTCAAACACCTCAAAAATTTACCAAGTACCCTATTGATCACCTTTGTCTAACCATTCATTTGAGGATGATAAGCTGAGCTATATTACAAGTTGGTTCCTAGCCTTCTCCAAAGTGTCTTCTATAAATGTCCCATAAACTTCACATCTCTGTCTGCAACTATGCTTGTTGGAAAGCCATGTATTTTCACTACCTCCTTAAAGAACAAATGGGCAATATGGCTATCATCATGTGTTGTCCTGTATGGGACAAAAGGAATTATCTTGCTAAATCTATCTGCTACCACAAACACACTATCTAATCTAGTAGGTTTCCTAGGTAGTCCAAAAATAAAATCCATACTTATGCAGTCCCATGGTCTACTTGGGATGGACAATGGTTGATACAAGCCTAAATTTGATGAATTCCTCTTTGCCTTCTAACACACTCCACACTGTTCTACATATTTCTTTATATCTCTCTGCATTTTTGGCCACCAATAAAACCTCTCCACTAGATCCAAAGTCTTGTTCAACACAAAGTGTCCACTCAAACTCCCATTATGTTTTTCTTGGATTATTTTCTCCCTCATGGATCCCCTTGGAACACATAATTGTTTCCCTTTCAACATCAATCCATTCTGAAGAGTGTATTATGCATACTCACTATGAAAGTTATTCTCAAACTCTTTGCACACCTTGTAGATCACTGAGAAGTCTGCATCTCCTTCATTAAGGTCCTTGAACCCTTCAACCCATGTACTCTAGATAATCTCTTGTATGGTAAGCATAATTCTAATAAGGACATCTGCAACTTTATGTTTTACCCCCTTCTTATGCTTGATGGTGAAGGTTTATGACTACAAAAACTTCATCCACATGATGTGTCTCAAACTAAGTTTATCTTGAGTATTGATATAACTCAATGCTTGGTTATCTGTAAAGACAAAAAACTATTTAGGCAATAGATAATGCCTCCATTTCTTCAGGGCTTGCACAAGAGCATATAGCTCTAAGTCATAGGAAGAATACCTATACTTTGCCTCGTTCAATCCATCACTAAAAAATGCTATTGGCCTACCTTCTTGGCTTAAGACAGCTCCCATTACTATGTTGCTTGCATCACACTCCACTATGAAAGGTTTGTAAAAAATTGGTAACACCAATATAGGTTGGGTGGCTACTTCTTTCTTCAACCTTTTAAACCCCTCATTAGTTTCCTTGGTCTATACAAACTTTGTTTTCAACCCTCCTTTAATTATTTCTAGGACTTGAGCACAAATTTCACTAAATCTTCTAATAAACTTCCTATAGAATTGGGATAACCCATGGAAGCTCCTAACTTTAGTCCATGTCTTAGGAGTAGGCCAATTCAATATAGCCTCTACTATTGGAATAGTCCCAAGGGATAACTGAGAGGGGGGGTTGAAACAGTTATCAGTAAGTTAAATTCTTTCCTCTAATTAATTACAGAATATCATAAGCACATACACATTTAAGATAACACAAAATAGAACACCATAATTTTGGTTATGGGGAAACCAAAATAGGTAAAAACCCCAGTGGGCATTAGCACCCAAAAATAACTGTACTTGAGTATAATAATCCTTGTTAGAAGATCTTACAACCCTATTGGGATTTTTTCTTTACAATGCAATAAGTACAATGACCTGGTTAAGGGTCTAACCATGTTAGGAGTCTTTTACAAATAACCCTGTTAGGGGTGAGGACTCACTATCCAAAAGCTCACTGCTTAATATGGTGAAGGCTACAACTTTCAGTAGAACAAATATACACTATATCTAATAATGAACTATTTGAGTAGACCTATTGTCTTGATTAGTTCCAATGTATTGTATGCATTTCTAGCTTCTTCCCATAGATCTTTGACTGATGAATGAAATGTTTTTACTGTCTCAACACAAGAAACATTCTACTTTGTTCTTGTTCTATCTCTTTTCTTATCATTCACACTTGGTGATCTTCAAACGAAATACTATAAGTATCTTCTTCAAAAGATATGATCTTTTTTGGCTTTAGGAATGCCTTCAATGCTTCTTTAGTCACCCAAACCAAGCACGCAACATAATTAGAACCATGCAACTCAAACTGAATAAACGCATCACTTCACATAGTTGGCTCCACCAAAATTACCCAAACTTCATGCTTGAGATGAAACATGATTAGCACCTTTGGTTAATTATCTTAAAATCATAACTAAACATGAATCTAAACACGCATATCCCATGGATAGGTGCAACTGAAGAATCAATAAAATTATTTTCGTCTTTGTGAGAACAATCTTCTAAAAGTATGTCTGGTAAATAGAGTAACATAACTCAACTGTTAATAAACATCTGAATATGCGTGTATGTACATGGTACAGTAACTATGTCTAAAACATAAAAACAACCCCGCAAGGCTTCCTCATATCCTAACTGAAAGGTGAATACAGTTCACTGTTGTATACTATATGTTGTCATCAATGAAAAACATATAGTCAACTATTTGCATAGAATTAAATCTCCAACAATCTCCCCCTTTGACATTGATGGCAACATATGATTAAAAACACCATCAATCCAAAAGTGTCTTCCTTATTTTTTACAATCTTCTCAATATCCTCCTCAAAGGTTCCTCTTCACTATCGCAGCTCCTTTAAGTGTGTTTTTATTTTCATGACTATATACTCCCCCAGAGTATATGCTCCTGCTCACTATATAGTCCCCCTTTGACATCAATGTCAAAGGGTGCCAAATACCATTAAGCACAACATACTACTCTAGAAGTAGAGTAGTCAACCATTCATCAGTCACTAAGGATTGATGCTCTTGCTGCAAATTCAAATTAGACTTAGGAAAGGGAATTAGTCCCAGCTTCTCCCTGAGATACTCAAAAGTATCTTTTGATAAAGGCTTTGTAAAAATATTTGCTAATTGTTCTTTAGTGCTTACATAATCCAACTTTACTTCTTTTTTTGCAAATTTTTCTCTTAGAAAATGATATTTTATTTTAATGTGTTTTGTCTTTGCATGCATCACAGGGTTCTTTGACATATTGATAGTGCTAGTGTTATCATAGTGAATAACAATAGGATAATCAATATGATTTCCAAAGTATTTTATCATCTGTTTGATCCAAACAATTGTAGGAACAATTCAATATTGCTGCTACATATTCTGCCTCAGCTATTGACTGAGAAATACAATTCTGCTTCTTTCTTTTCAAAGTGACCAATCTATCTCCAAGGAATACTACTCCTCCTGAGGTACTCATTTGTTTATCAACACAACCTGCTTAATCAACATCAGTATACACATCAAGTTGTACATTCTCTGAGTTAGGATACCATAAACCATAGTCTATAGTTCCCTTTAAGTATATAAATATTCTTTTTATTGCCATTAAGTGGTTTTGTTTAGGTTTAGCTACAAATCTTCCAACAATACCAATTGTATTAGAAATATTAGGTCTAGATTGAGTGAGATATATGAGTTTTCCAATCATAGACTTGTATAGTATCTTGTCAACTGTTGTGGAGTCATCATCTTTAGAAAGCTTGATTCTTGTTATCATAGGAGTTCTTAATTGCTTGTAGTCTTCCATCTTGAATGTCTTCAATATCTCTTTTACATATTTAGACTGATTTATGAATATGCATTTGTCTGTTTGTTTTACATTTAATTCCAAAAAGTATGTGATAGGTCCAATCATGCTCATTTCAAATTCACTCTGCATCTCTTTTGCAAATTCTACACTAAGCTTGTCATTACCTCCAAAAATAATGTCATCAACAAAGATAGCAACAAGTAGTAATCCTTAAGTTGTCTCTCTAATGAATAATTTGTAGTCTGTTGCTCCCTTTTTGAATCCAATCTTTGTCAAGTAACCATCAAGTCTTTCATACTATACTCTTGGGGCATGTTTAAGTCCATAGAGGGATTTCTTTAGTCTGCATACCATGTTTGGTTTGTCTGAAAGTTTGAATCCCTCAAGCTGCTCTATGTAGATTTCTTCCTTCAAGTCATCATTCAGGAAGGCTGACTTGACATCCATACGATATACTTTGAAGTTCTTTAATGTTGCATAGGCTAAAAATAACTTTATATCTTCCAGTCTACTCATAGGGGAAAATGTATTAGAATGGTCAATTCCTTCTCTTTGCGCATATCCTTTACACACAAATCTTCCTTTATTTCTTATCATTGTACCATCTTCAATCATTTTGTTTCTGAATATCCACTTAGTTCCAATCATATTTCTATCACAAGGTCTAGGGACCGATTCCCATGTTTCATTCTTCATTATTTGATCTAATTCTTCTTGCATTGCACTTTGCCAATTTGAATCATTGCATGCATCTTCAACACTTAAGGGTTCAATCTGTGAAATTAAGCATACCTCTTCATCAGTAGTTGAACCTTTTTCTCTGGATCTTGTCAAGATTTTACTACTCTGATCTCCAATGATATCTTCTTTAGAGTGGTATTTAGATGTGTATTTTGAGATTTTAGGTGTGACACTCTCATCTATAATCTGTGATTCTTCTTGACTTGGTTTAGTTTTATTGCATGATACATCAATACAGTCAAACATTTCTTCAATAAGTGTATCTTTATTGATAGGTCTAGGTTAATCTTCAATCATAGGTGCATATTTATAATATCTCTCTCGAATCATGGATTTCTCATCAATCTTGACATGTGCACTCTCAATGATCTTCTTTAACCTTAAATTGAAACATCTGTAAGCTTTGATTTTAGTAGAGTAACCAAGAATAATACCTTCATTGCTTCTAGCATCAAATTTTCAAACACCATCATCTCTCTTGATGTAGCACTTGCTTCCAAATATTTTGAAGTACTTTACTATAGGTACATTGCCAAACCAAAGTTCATAAGGTGTTTTGTATGTGCCTGGTCTCTATTGAATTTTGTTGATAGTATAGACTGGTGTATTAACTGCATCTCTCCAATAGGTGTGTGCAACTATTCCTTCAATCATTATAGTGTGCACTGTGTCAAGTATTATCATGTTTCTCCTCTCTGTAATTCCATTTTGTTGAGGGGTTCTAGGTGCACTTAGTTGTCTTTTGATCCCATGTTCTTCGTAGTAATCAAGAAACTTGTCAGAGGTGAATTCTCCTCCTCTATTAGATCTTAGAAATTTTATCTTTAATCTAGATTCATTTTCAACTTTAGCTTTGAATATTTTGAACTTCTCAAAATCTTCACATTTTTCTTTAAGAATGCAACCCACATCATCCTGGAGAAATCATCAACAAACAAAATAAAATACATTTCACCATAGTATGATCTTTTCTGAGTAGGTCCACATAAGTCTGTATGTATTAGATCTAATTTTTTCTTTGTAGAGTTATGTTTTCTTCTAAATGAGGTCCTCACATGCTTCCCTGTCACACATTCTCTACACATAGTATCAACTGGTCTTGCAATACTTGGAAGGTCTCTTACAACATTAAAATTACTTATCTTCACTATGTTGTCAAAATTGACATCACAAAGTCTCTTGTGCCATAGCCAACTGTCATCCACTTTTACAGCAAAACAACTTACTTCAGAGTTAAGTTAAAAAAAAATACCTTTGGTTTTTGAGCCTGATGCAATCATGTCTCCTTCTTTGTTGTTAATAATGTATCTATTTTTCTTGAATTATGACTGATATCCTTTATCTAGCAACTTTCCAACACTTAATAATTTATGATGCAAACCATCAACATAAAGAACATCATCTATCTTTTTATTTCCATCTAAGGTGATAGATCCTCTGCCTATGATAGGTTTGTGAGTGTTGTCTCCAGATCTGACCATGCCACCTTTGTACTTGTATAGATGTACAAATCTTTCTTTGTCTCCTTTCATGTGATGTGAACACCCCCTATCTATGATCTAGTCTATTCTAATGTTATCTTGTGATACTAAAGCCAATTCTTGTGCTTTCTTTTCATCTTCAATTTCTATTTGATAAATCATTTTTTCATTTTCCTTAATTACAACAAATCCAATTTTATCTTCTCTTGAGTCATCATCAGTTACACCATCCTCAGCATGATAGCATTCCTTAGTATATTTGGGTTTGTAATCTGATCTATACTTCTTGACTCATGTAGGACATTTGGATGAAAAGTGGCCAACTTTGTTACATGAAAAAAATTTGAATGATAGTTATCCTTCATATTTTCCTTTACCTTTTCTTTCCTTCTTATCTATCATAGAAATGATTTCTTCTAGTTCTGTATCAACTTCTTCTTTCTCAACATTACTAGTGATGTTTAAGGATTTCTTACCATGGACTGAGGCTTTGAAAGTTGTTTCCATTTTAGGTTCTGTCTTCAATCTTGATATTTCAAATGTTGATATTTTACTAATCATTGTTTCTCTTTTGAAGTCCCTTTGAGAATTACATGGTTTCATCCAAGATGTTTATCTTTCTTTCATAATATGCTGTTAATGTGGTCATTAGTTTGTCCATTATACCATCCTCTAAAATTTCTCCACTGTTGTTCCTAATTCTTGAGACTACTTCATTAATCCTCTAATTGTAAGCTCTAATATTTTCTTCAGGTAGCATCTCTAAATTATTGTACCTTTTCTTCCATGTCTTTCTGCATGCATTCTTGGCTTGGATGTCTCCTTCAAACATGTCTTCTAGGTATTCCAAATTGAATATGCTTTGTCTCCCTTCTTGATCTTAGAAAATTCATTGTCAGATAGGGCACTTATTAGGGCTTCTTTGGCAATTGCATTTTGGGTGAATACTTCCTTTTGTTTATTTGTAGAATCTTCCTCTACAAGGTCCTTCAAGGTGGGAACATCTATTGCATGAGTAGCAATCTCATAAATCTCAAAACCAATGCACTGAAGATGTGTTATCATTTTTTTTATTCCAGTCAAGATAATTCTCTCCTTCAAACTTGGGACTCTCTTTCCTGAAGTACACCATTTGATCTACCTTAAGTTGTTAGGATTTCTCTCCAAGGCACTTGGCTCTGATACCAATTGTTGGAATAGTCCCAAGGGATAACTGAGAGGGGGGTGAATCAGTTATCATCAAGTTAAACTCTTTTCTCAAATTAATTACAGAATATCATAAGCACATACACATATAAGATAACACAAAATAGAACACCATAATTCTGGTTACGGGGAAACCAAACTAGGTAAAAACCCTGGTGGGAATTAGAACCCACAAATAATTATACTTGAGTATAATAATCCCTGTTAGAAGATCTTAAAACCTTGTTAGGAGTTGTTCTTTACAATTCAATAAGTACAATGACCTGGTTAAGGGTCTGACCCTGTTAGGAGTCTTTTACAAATATCTCTGTTAGGGGTGAGGACTCACTGTCCAAAAGCTCACTACTTAATATGGTGAAGGTTTTAACCTTCAGTAGAATAGATATACACTATATATGATAATGAACTATTTGAGTAGACCTGGTGTCTTGATCAGTTCCAATGTATTGTATGCATTTCCTTCTTCACATAGATCTTTGACTGATGAATGAAATGTCTTTACTATCCCAACACAAGAAGCATTCTTCTATGTTCTTGTTCTATCTCTTTTATTATCATTCACACTTGATGATCTTCAAATGAACTACTATAAGTATCTTATTCAAAATATATGATCTTTGTTGGCTTTAGGAATCCCTGCAATGCTTCTTTAGTCGACCAAACCAAGCATGCAACATAATTAGAACCACGCAACTCAAACTAAATAGACACATCAATTCACATAGTCGGCTCCACTAAAATTACCCAAACATCATGCTTTAGATGAAAAATTATTAGTGCCTTTGCTTAATTATCTTAGACTCATAAGTAAACATGAATCTGAACACGCATATCCCATGGATAGACACAACTAAAGAATCAAAATAATTATTGTCTGCTTTCTGAGAACAATCTTCTAAAACTATGTCTCGTAAACAGAGTAACATAACTCAACTATTACTAAACATTTGAATCTACGTGTATGTACATGGAATAGTAACTTTGTCTGAAACATAAAAGCAACCGCCCAATGCTTCCTCATATACATACTGAAAGGTGAATACAGTTCACTACTGTATACTATATGTTGTCATCAATGATAAACATACAGTCAACTATTTGCACAAAAGAAATTCTCTAACATCTACTTTGTCCTTATTCATCTTCAAGTCACCTTGGGAGAATACAAATCCTAAGTAAAATAACTATACATTCATAAAATCACTCTTTTCAATATTTATGGTGATATTTTCTTCCTACAACCTCTTCAACACTAACTCCAAGTGTTTCATATGCTCCTCCTTTGTTTTACTAAAAATGAGGATGTCATGTAGGTAGACAATTACAAAACACCTATGCAATCCTTCAAGACTTCATTCATCACCCTCATAAAGGTACTAGGTGCACTGGTAAGCCGAAAGGGCATCACTAACCATTCATAAAACCCCTCTATATTCTTAAAGGCTGACTTCCACTCATCACCTTCTTTCATTCTAATTTGATAATAACCACTTTTCAAATCAATTTTAGAGAAGTACTTAGCACCCCCGAAACAATCCATTAAATCCTCTATTCTAGGAATAGGAAATCTATATCTAATATTTATCCTATTAATTTCCCTAGAATCAGTACACATCCTCCACTTACCTCCCTTCTTTGGATCCAACACCACTGGGACAACACATGGTCTTATGCTCTTCCTAATCAGCCCTTGGTCAAAAAGTTATTGTACTTGCCTAGCTATCTCCTTATTTTTCTCTAGTGTCATTTTATATATAGCATTGTTTGGAAAATATGCTCCTGGAACAAATTCAATCTGATGACTTATCTCCCTCTTTGGTGGTAGTGTAGCTAGTGTACCCTCACATATTTTGTTCTTAAACTGATCCAACAGTAGTTTCACTTATTCTGGCATAGGTTCTTGCTTATGTGTCTCCTCCTCCTTTGGCTTAAACATGATTGCATAGCCAACTCCTTCTTTCACGTCCTTTAGGAATTCCTTCCCACTCATTAATATTGTATTGGCTTTTGTCTTCTCCATTATGTCTTCCTTTGTTAAATACTGAATCTTGAAAGTTACTTCATTCTTCTTGAATGAGTACTTGTTCTCTTTTCCATGATGAAATGCTTCCCTATCATACTACCATGGTCTGCCAAGCAACAGATGGCATGCATCCATTGGCAACACATCGCAAAGTATCCTATCTTGATACTTTCCAATAGTGAATTCTACTGACACTTTCTCATTTATAAAGATGTTTTTCCCCTTGTTTAACTAGGTAACTTTATAGGGACACACATGTGGAATCTTGGTGAGTTTCAACTTTTCTACTGACTCCTTAGATATAACATTATCTATGGACCCTGAATCAATGATAACTTTCACACTTTTACCAATATCTTGCATTTGACTCTAAAAAGAGCCCTTCTCTTCTTATTTTCATCTTTAGTGGGTGTCTTGATCAAGATTCTTGTCAACATGAGATTCTCCCCCTTCTCTAAATCTAGACTCACCACTAATTGTTTAGAAAAGTCATCTTCTTGGACATAGGCAATCCTTTTCTCTCCTTTTGAAGCTGAGGGTTTGTCAGGGAATCTATATGCAGGGTGCCCCAATTGTCCACAGTTGTAGCATTTCATGGAAGAAAAATGAGAACTTCTTCCAAAACCCCCTGATCTTCCTCTTCCACTATTATAAGAACCCATACCTCTGCTATATCCAGCTCTATTATTTGACTCATGTCCTTTTTCTTCATATTTGGAGTCACCTTGGCTCCTACTGTCATTGCCTCTTCCACTTGAACCACCTATATGGCCGCCTCTATTGTCTCTACCTCTTCCTCTTCCTTTAGAGTTAGATTCTTGTTTCTTTCTAAGTATCTCTTCCACTTTTAGAGCCATTTGGAAGAAACTATGGATTGAGGTTAGAGTAAAGAGGTTGAACTCTTCTTGTATATTCCACCTTAATCCGTTAAGGTACAGAGAAATCTTGATGCTCTTTGTCTCCTATACTCTAGATCTAAGACAAAGCTTCAAGAATTATTTTGTACATATGATGGAACATATAAGTCCTTTTGTCTAAGGTTTTTCATTTTCTTATGTATCTAAATGTCAAAGTCTTCTAGAAGGTACTTCTCGTTCACTTTTTACACCATTGATTTCCAAATTCCTATCGGATTCTTCCCTTCTTTCTCCCTTTCCTCTTGCAAAAACTTCCACCATGTGAGTGATTGTCCTCTTAGCCTAGACTTGGCTATCTTTACCTTCTATTCTTTTGTGATTCCATGACATTCGAAGTGGTTCTCCATGCCTTCAATCCATTCCATAACCATCTTTGCATCCATCTTACCAGAGAAGACTAGATTTCCTTCTAGAGCCTTGCCACTCAATAGTTTAAGGTCCTTGAGGAATGGTTCCTTAGGTAGAGGAGGGTCAGGCTTTGGTTCTATCTCCTCCTCTACTAGTTTATTCCCCTTATCCTTATCTTCACTCATCTATTCTTTCATTTTGTTGGTTGTGTCTACAACCTCTATCATCTTCAACTTCAATTCCTCCATAGCTTCTTCAAGAAGCTGATTTTTGTCTTTCTTCATTGACAAGTCCATTTCCAATTTGAAATTAGTCACCATGATTCTTTCTCCTATGGATTCACTCTTCTATGACATACACTAATCAACTCTTAAGCCTTTCAATGGCTTTGATACCAATTTGATGGGGGAGATCACCGTCAAGAGAAACCTTGATCCAAAACTAAGATCTCTCTCATAGGCCTTCTTTAGGGTATCCTCCACTACCCTAACCAAAGGATAAATCCAAGATCCTCCTCCTACTTGTGAACTATCCACCAATTTAAAACTCCCGCTTTTTCCATCTCCATTCTACCATGCACCCAAACTCCTTAATTATCACTTTCTCTATAAAATATCCTTGCCTCATGAAATTAGGGCCCCTGACCAATCCTAGGTCACTTCCTACTAATTTTTATCCTTTTTGATGGATCCAAATTCTTGCTTCGAATCAAGTCCTCAATTTTCAAGTTTTAGGCCTACTAGCCCTTGTAGCCTTTTTAGGCCTAATTACCCCTCCTATATACTGAAAATGTGGATTTTCTCCCAAAATCCCTTAACACCCATATGGATTAACTATAAATTGTTTTTGATGTCATCCTAGGCTCTAGTATTTTCAAATATTTGGACTCTCACCTTGTCCATAAATATGATTTCCAAGAAACCCCTATTTTCATGGGTTTTAGGGAACATGTACACAGTCTGGTTTCTTGGTTTGTTTTGAATGTCTTACCCAACTCTAGTGAACTTCTCCTTGCATCCAACTAGCAAGGACTCACCTCCCTACATTCCCCCACCATTTATTAGGTTCAACCAATCCACTGAGCAATTTTTCTTTCTACTGTTCCATTCAAGCTCCTAACTAGAATGCACTGGCACTTGCCTAGGGTTGATGCTAAAATTTCTTACCCTGCACAAAACAAATCCAAAATATATATACACAATGTACATGGAGTCCCCTACTTGAATCCAAGAGGCCATAGGGATCTGACCATGGGAATTCAAGAGGGAGTCATATTTACATAGTTGCCTCAAAACCAAACAGTGAACTAGAAGAAATGAAAGAATTTGCAAAACCTTAACCTGTAACACAAAATGATCAAACCAATGCCACAACAAGTAAATACATTCCAAAACAGAAGTTACCAATGCATTAAATTATCACTTTCAATCCATTAAATAATTTGATCAAAGCTCTATTGTGAAAATACAGTCTAATTCACTCTTTCTTCACACAGTCTGTACAAAATGACAACTAACTCTTGGATTAGGGTTTTTTTCCACCTTATATACCTTATTCTAACATTTTTGGACCCTCATGTTAGGATTTGTGAACCGTTAAATCCCTTTCCTAGTTTTTAGGAAATGTTATCACGACAATTTTGCAAAATTGCAAAAGTTGTCATGACAACTTTTACATCTTTTGCTCAAATGACAAATTGTCACTTCCAATGCCCCAAATTGGTCCTAAACCCTATCAAATGACATTAAAACACTCAAAAAAACTGAAACCAAGAATGCTACTCCCTTTTTGAGTTTTTGTGAACCCTTTCACCTTTTGGTTGACTTTTAAGGACATAGACCTCTAGATATACTTGATCTCATCAATTACTAAACCCTAATCATTACTGACTCTAGACATAGACTAAACACACTTGGGACTTTATATCTTAGTCATTATTTGGTGGTTGGAAAAACTAACCTACAATCCAAAATGTTCTAAAGATACATCAAAAATCTTGAGGTGCTCCTACACCACAGTTGCTAGCTTGTAAAGTGTCATATCAATTGATTGATGAAGAAGATTTGAGAAGAAGAGATAACAAGAAGACCTGGTGAAATGGTTGAGTTCTATGAAACTACAATGGGTACTTGAGGAGATCGCACATTGACAAGGTAATATATTGTCTATCTTAAGTCTAAGTGATGTTTAATTGACTAAAATATTAGTATTTCCCGAGTAACAGAGAAGAAGATCAAGAAACGTAAGTTCAAGAAGTTTGTGCCAAGTGATGCGAGTGTCAATCGAGAACCAATACATGCTGATAAAAATTTAGTGTCAACCACACATCTGTATTTTCTGAGTGTCAGTAAATTAATGAGTTATCTAGTGATGACCAAGCGGAATAACACAATATTGATCGAGTGTTTATATTTTGGCAGTTTGAGAGAGATTTGAGATCCCAGCTGACATAGTCAATTTTCTTGGGATATGTGAAGTGTATTTAAGATACGGATGATTGTTGTGGAGAATTAAATGAGTATTTAATATATGTTTAACCATTTTTATGTATGATTTAAAGAAGGATTTTTAGGTTGTATTCTACAATGTAGATGGAAACAAAATGTAGGAAGGATTAATTGAATCTCACAAAACCCTGAGATCTAGGATGATGATTATGTGGTAATAGATCAAGCTACCTGATCATAGAGGTATAAGATTAACCTAGTTGCAGGTTATGTCAGAGTTTTATGAGGTTAATTTATTTTATTGGAGAAGGAGCTTTAGGATGTATTCTACAATGTAGATGGAAATGAAATGTTGGAAGGATTAATTGATTCTCACAAAACCCTAAGATCTACGGTGATGATTAAGTGGCAATAGATCGAGCTACCCAATCATAGAGGTATAAGATTAACCTAATTTTAGGTTATGTAAGAGTGTTATGAGGTTAATTTTGTTTATTGCCAAAATCTAAGAAGAAGGAAGAAAAGGACGAAGAGAGTAGTACAAGACTAGACATTGGTGATTGCTTGAAGTATTTCCAAGCAAATCTGAGTGATAGAGATGACAATGAAGGCTAGTCAGTGAATTAGGATTTGAGCTATAATTGGCTCTATATTTACAAAGTAAGTTGTATGTTTCAAATCACAATTTGATGTCTTTATAACCATTGTATTATTTGCAAAATCCTTTTAAACAAGGTTGACCTAATAGTCATATTGTTAAATCCTTTAATCAAGGTGACATTCTAATGGAGTGGCCTAAGCCCTCTAACAAGGCTAACTTTTAATAGGGTGATTAAATCCTTTAACCAAGTCACATTTATCAGTGTGTATTTTAACCTTTAACTGAGTTGGATTTTCATAGAGCTCACTTTAGAAGAGTAAACATTTGGTAGAATGTTACTAGTGGTTTTTTCCTATATCGGGTTTCCACATTAAATCCTGGTGTCATACTTGTGTGAATATTATTTGATGTGTTGTACTATTAAGAGTTTTATATTCTACAAGTTGGTTACATTAGGATAGTAAACTACAAGTGATTGTTATTGATTATATGCTATAGAGACAAAGTGGATCTAAGTTGGTTGAAGTGTTTGAAATTTCAATTGGTACACCTGGACCTTGGATAACTGATTCACCCACCCCCTCTCAGTTATTCTAAATCATTCTAACAATTGGTGTTAGAGCTTTGTGGTGCTTGTAGAGAAAATTTTAAAGGTACTTGAAGCTAAAGATCAAGATGTATAAAAAGAAGGTACCGAGACTAAAAAAAGAGAAATTCCTAGCATGGAAAATTTTGATGAAGTTACACCTAGCTGGAATTAGAGATGCTACAAAATACTATGTAGAAAATGATTACATAATACTTCCTACAGTTATGAAACCTCAGAAGATGAAAGAAAGACAAGAACATAACCAAGCAATGTTGGAGATTGCATCAACCCTAAGCTAGCCTAAATTTCAGGACATAAAAGATTTCAAAAATTAAAAATAAATATGGGATACACTCGCAACTATCTATGGAGGTGATACAAATGTACTGAGAGCCAAATATAAAAGTTTGAGAGGTAAGTTTGATTAAATGAGAATGCAAGATGGTGAAACTATTATTTAATATTGTATCTGAGTTAAGGATGTTGGAAATGCTATTAGAGGAGCTAATGGAACTATTAGTGATGATATTATGATTAGAAAGGTACTAAGAACCTTACTTCCTATATACGCTATTAGAGTATCTTCTATACAATAAATGAGATGTACTCCTAGTAAAAACTTAACTCTTGAAGGTCTAGTTGGTAGAATTACTGCTTTTGATATGTAAATTTTTTATAATTACACTCTTCACCATGTTGATTCTGCTTTCAAATCACAATTGGTTCTTCATAAATCAAAGAAAGGAAAAGAAAGACATGTGAATAGAGAAAGTGACACTTTTGACAAAAATCTTGATGAACTTGAAGTAATTATGGCTAGAAGAATACCAAGAGGAAGAGGAAAATTCAAAGGTAAACTTCCTATAATCTATTTTTTATGTAACAAAGTTGGCCATATTGTTGCAAGATGTCCTGATAGGAATGAAAAGTATGAGAGAAGAGAAATCAAGTACAAATTAAAAAGGGATGAAAAATATTTCAGAAGGTATAAGGACTATAAGGACAAAGGTAAGAAATACTTCTATATTGTTGAAGAAGAAACTAATAGTGAATCTGAAAAATCTAATGATAGTGATATAGAAGTTATTTACGTTGCTATGAAAGATGATTATGATGAAGATGACCAAACTAAACTTATTTTATATATGATTAAAGGTGATAGATGGATAATTTATAGTGGTTTCTCACATCACATGATTGGCAATAAAACTAAATTTGGAACCTTAAACTACTGAAAAGGTGGTAGTGTTAAGTTTGGCAATGACAAACCATGTCCACAGAAAGGAAAATAATCAATAAAACTGATAGATAAGATCATATGTGAAAATGTCTATTGGGTTGAAAAACTAAACTATAATTTGTTGAGTGTTTCTCAATTGAATACTTTTGGATACCGATTTGAGTTCCATCACAGAAAAGCTAAGATCTTTGATGCTACTATTGAACTGATTGGAAGTAGAGAATAGACAATAGGTCATTTGTTCTATCTAGATTTATTTGATGAGACATGTTTGTTTTCACAATATGATGATATATGGTTATGGCATAGGAGGTTATGTCATGTGAACTTTGAAAATTTGGTAAACATTAGTAAGATAAAAAGAGTAAGAGGATTACCAAGATTTAAGAAACCTTATAATGTTATGTGTAAGCAATATCAGTTGGGGAAAATGACAAAGTCTAGTTTTAAGAGAAAAACCTATACTTAAGGTAATGTTGTTGAATTGGTTCATAGTGACCTTTGTGGACCTATTGGTGTACAAAGATACTGATGTGATAAATACTTCATACTATTTGTTGATTATTACTCTAGAATTATGACAATAATGTTTCTCAAAGATAAATCTAATGCTTTTCTGTTAATTAAGTGGTATTTGGAAAAAAATTTAAAAATGATAGGTGAGAACTTGAGATGCCTTAGATCTGACATAGGAAAAGAGTTTATATCTAATGATTTCAACCTATTCTCCAATGATAGAAGAATTAAAAGAGATATGTCTACTCCAAGGACTTCCCCAAAGAATGAAATATCTGAGCGAAGGAATAGATCAATAATTGATTGTGCTAGATCATTGATGATAGAAAAGAATGTTGCACAAAAGTACTAGAGAGAAACTGTAAGTATAAAATTTTATACTTTGAACCAAGTATATGTCAAGAAAGGTACTGATATTAAACCTCATGAGTTATGGTATGGTTATGCACCTAATGTAAAATATCTCAAAGTTTTTGGGAGAAAATGTTATATACTAAAGGACAATAGAAATGGAAAAATTGATGCTAAGAGTGATGAAGGCATATTCCTAGGAAATTCCCCTAAAAGAAAAGCATATAAGTGTTTAAATTATAACACTAACAAAGTTGTGGAAAGTGAAAATGTTAGAATTGATGAATATGGAGAAAAGAATAAAGTGGAATGCAAGCAAGAACCTGAAGAGTAAAGATCTTTCATTTACATGAACAAAGGAGAGGCCAACACTGTGCCTAAATCAGAAAAAGAACCTACCAAAAAAAAATTATGTTTTCGAGAAACATCAAGAAAATGTTGAGTTGTAGAAAGACATTTTCGAGCATCAAGAGGAAACTACCAAGCAATCTGAGAATGAAATAGAGAAACAAAATGAACCTAAAATTAACTTTGATGATGAATTGAAGGATGAACAACAAGAGGAAATGAGACTAGAGCCTACACTATAAAAGTACGTAAGAAGACATTATAAACCAGATCAAATTATTGGAGATAAATATTGAGAGGTCATGACAAGTAGAAAATTGAAAAATAAGACATGCTTATGGTGTGAATTTTAGCCAAAATTAGTGAAAGATTCTTTGGGTAATAGAGTTTTGATGCACGCCATGAATGAAGAGATTGAACAAATTGAGAAGAACAAAACTTGGACACTAGTACCTAGACCAAAGGACAATAATGTCATTGGAACAAAGTTGGTATTTAGAAATAAGTTTAATGAACATGGAGAAGTTATAAGAAATAAAGAAAGACTAGTATTGAAAGGTTATGCACAAGAAGAAGGAATTGTCTATGGTAAAATATTTGCCCCTGTTGGTAGATTGGAATGAGTTAGACCTCTACTAGCTTATGCATCTTACAAAGGATTCAAAGTATATCAAATTGATGGTAAATCAACATTTCTGAATGGAATAATGGAAGAAGAGGTATACATTGAACAAGCTAAAGGATTTGTTGATTCAAGCAAGAAGAATATGATTTGAAAGCTACATAAAACATTGTATGGATTGAAGCAAGCCCCTAGAGAATGGTACAAAAGATTACACAAATACTTAATCAAGATTGGATTTAAAAGGACAAATGACAACAATAATCTATACTTAAAGTACAAGAAAGACAAAGGGATATTGTAGCTGAAATATTTGTTGATGATATCATATTTGGAGGACAAGATATTTTATGCCAATTATTTGTAAAAGAGATGAAAACTAAACTTGAGATGTCTATATTTGGAGAGATCAAATTATTTGTTTGTTTGCAAGTATATCAGATGAAGAAAGGTATCTATATTACTCAATCTATAATATCAAGGAGATACTGTAAACTTTTAGCATTGAAGACTCTACACATGTAAGTACACCTATTGCTACTAGAAAGAAACTATCAAAGACTGATGAGACAGCTGAAGTGAATCAAACCCTGTATAGCTCAATGGTTGGAAAACTATAATATATTGTCCATAGTAGACCACATATTTCATTAGAAGTTGGGATTGTTGCAATATTTTCTGCAAATCGTAAAGATAGTCACTTTATGGTATTGAAAATGATTTTTAGATATCTGAAAGGAACAAATGACTATGGATTATATTACAAGAAGAATGATAAGTTTGAACTGAAAGTTTACACAGATGTGAATTGGGTAGGTAATGTTGATGATAGAAAGAGCACAAGTGGAGGTGAATTCTTTTTAGGATAGAGAATAGTCTCTTGGACAAGAAAGAAACAAAATTGTATTTCTCAATCTATAGTAGAGGTTGAATATGTTGTAGCAGTAGTGAATTATTCAAACATAGGGTGCACCAAGCAATTTTTGAAAGGTACTAAGTAATAGATGAAAAAACCAGTTGTTATTTTTTGTGATAACACTCGTGCTATAAATATTTCAAAGAACCTTGTGATGCATACAAAGACCAAGCATATTTCTATCAAGCATCATTACTTGAGAGAGATGGTACAAGAAAAAGAGGTAAGACTTGAATATGTTAATACAAAGGAACAATTGGAAGATATATTTACTAAGGCTTTACCTAAGGATGCTCATGAGTATCTTAGAGAAAAATTAGGGGTGATTCCCTTATATGATGATAAATCAAATCATATAGAGTGGTTGCATCAAATATACTGTATAGAATATCTGATAGATTGATGAAAAAGGTGGCCACACTTTAGGAGTTGCCTAAAGCTATAAAGTGTTAAGAAAAAGTTATTAATCAGTCATAAGCAAGATGACAAAGGGAGCATAGAATTTAGAAACCTGACACGAAGATATCTACATGATGGAGATGTATGTCTTTGGCATTGTTGTCAAAGAGGGAGATACACTATGAGAGAAACATATAGAGGGAGATATGATAAAGAGGGAGAATTACATAGAGACTATACTATGAGGTAGATATTTAGAGAAGACACAAAGAGAGATAAGATACTAAGAAAACTCTATTCAAGAGGGAGAAAATATTTGTATTCAAGAGAATCAGAATAAAGCTAAGGACATTAATGAAAATCTATTTACAAATCATACTTTTTTGCATTGTTTGGGAACCTTGCATATATTTTTCATCAATGCCAAAGAGGGATATTGTTAGAAACCACAATTGAAACATTTTTATGTTTTCATTGATGTCAAACCTTAATTGGTAACATAGTTTCTATCTTGTAAAGTGCCATTTCAATTGATTGATGAAGAAGAATTGAAAAGAAGAGATAAAAAGAAGACCTGGTAAAATGGTTGAGTTATTTGAAACTACAATGGGTACCTAAGGAGATTGAAACTTGATAGGGTAATATATTGTTTATCTTGAGTCTAAGTGAAGTTTGGTCGACTACAAGATTAGTTTTAACCAAGTAAAAGACTAGAAGATCAATTAACATAAGTTCAAGAAGTTTGTGTCGAGTGATGCACTTGTGTTGATCAAGTACCAGTACATGCAAAGAAAAATTTAGCGTCGACTGAGCATCAGTATTTTCTAAGTATCAGTAAATTACAAATTTATCTAGTGATGACTAAGCAAAAGAACACAACATTGACCGAGTGTTAGTATTTTTATAGTTGAGAGATATTTGAGATCCTAGCCGACATAGTTGATTTTATTTGGATATGTGAAGCATATTTAAGATGAGGATGAATGTTGTGGAGAATTAAATGAGAATTTAATATATATTTAACCATTTTTATGTATCATTTCAAGAAGGAGTTTTAGGATGTATTCTACAATGTAGATGGAAATTAAATGTTGGAAGAATTCATTGGATCTAAACAAACCCTAAGGTCTATGGTGATGATTAAGTGACAATAGATCAAACTACTTGATCAGAGAGGTATAAGCTTAACCTAATTGCAGGTTATGTAAGAGTGGTTTGAGGTTAATTGAGTTGATTAGATAATCTAAGCCGAAGGAACAAAGGTTGAAGAGATTAGTACAAGACTTCAAAGTTGTGATTACTTGAAGGATTTCCAAGCATATACGAGTGATGGAGATGACAATGACGACCAGTTAGTAAATTAGCATTTGAGCTATAATTGGATCTATATTTTCAAAGTGAGTTGTATGTTTCAAATCATAATTTGATGTTACTTTATAACCATTGTATCAGTTGCAAATTCATTTTAAACAAGGTTGACCTAACAATTATATTTTTAAATACTTTAATCAAGGTGACATTCTAATGGAATGGTCTAAGCCCTCTCTCATGCCCAAAACTAGGGCAAAACACACACACAATTTTTTTTTTAAATGCAAGTGCATACCACTAACAAAGTATTTATTGAGGTAATGTGATAGCATGGTAATGTTAGTCTTTGAGTTGAAAGGTATATACATAGGTTGAATTAGGGTCACACCACGTACGGATGCAGAATTAGAGCATCAACTTGTCATATAGGTTACGTAAACACTTGGGTCAGGTTGATTTAACTCTGGTTTCATGTTTTAATCTATGTGTAGTATCATAATGATAACCAATTGTTAAGAATCATACGTTGAATTAGGTTGACCTAGTAATTACTTTATTTCTTAACCTTGATTACAACTTATTTATTTAAATCTAGTCCCAATTCTCTTTCAACCATTAACCACTAGTTTAAAATTCAATAATCAAAATCTAATCTAATCCTTATCCTTCTAAAAACAATTAAATTCTCCCTTTCAAACTCCCATGCAACTATAGTCCTTTAATTCCCTAATAGAATATTAAATTAACCTCAAATAGAAAATTTAATTTGACCTCTAACCCCTTTGAAACACATGGGAAACATAATTTAATTTATCGTAATAAAATTAAATTAACATCTATCTATACATTTTAAATTAGTCGAATAAATCTACTTTCCTAATAGGCTAATTGATTTCAATAAAAACGTGAATTGCTACATTATTATTCTAACTAGGTAATTAATACGAGTATAATTTTATTAACAAATTGGCCAATCTATATATTTTACATAAAAACTACATTTATAAATCAATAGTTAACTACATAATTAAATAAACTATATCTAAACAAAATTAGATGATTTAAATAAAAAAATAAGAAATTAAATCCATAACATATTAGCAAATCTATATATTTCAACATAAAAACTAAGGTTATAAATCTAGTAATTAAACTACACAATTTAAATAAAAAGTATATCTATTAAATGAGACTACATAATTCAAATAACACAATAAAAAAATAATTCTATTTAACTAACTTAATCTATCTAAATATAATGATCCATTTTAATTATTACCCAATGGATAGTGTAGAATATTATTTTAATAAATTGTTCAATACTTGATTAAATCTGATTATGTTATTAAATCTATTAACTATCAACTAACTACCTACTAACTAGCTATAATCTAACCTATCTACCTATCTACCAACCTATCACCCTACCTACTAACCTATCACCTCTCCCATCACATCACCCTCTCTTATCCCCATGGCCCACTTGCCAAGTGGATGGGGGAAAATTTGAAATCCCAAACTATTAAAAAGTGGCATGGGTTTATGCATTGAGAGGCCTTTTACAAAAGGTAGCAAATGTTTTAAGTATGAGGTGGGATCCCCTCATGATTTTCCAAACCCCAATGTGTTGCACTTTATGGGAGGCAAAAGCTACGCATGGAAAAGGGAGGGGTTAACCTTGTCAACAAGGACATGTCAGAGGTGGCGTGAGCTTGGGAATGGGTGGTGTGAAACCCACTTAATCATATTTGCATCCCTTAACATATTAAATTTACTTTTCAAACTTTTGTCACAGACCCTTCCTGCACCCAAACAAGAAGAATAAAAAGGTAAGGAGTATGGTAAGGGTGGGGCCCACGGAAATGGGTAAAAGCATTAAGCTTCCCCATTAATTTTAACTTATGAATTAGCATGAAAAGATAATTAAAAGGGGTGTTAAGGGAGTAGTGAAGGGGTTTTAGAGAGGGAATCTTTAGAGAATATTCTCTGAGTAAGGGGGGAATTAATTCCCTCCCCATACATTTTTCAGAGAGTATTTTTGCTCTACATTCTAGAAAATGTCATTGTAAAATTTGGTTATAGTTTCTAACACATTGATATCATTGATTTCTTTTTTTAAGTAGATACATGAATGAATTTGATTGTTTTTTTTGTGGCATACACTATGCAACTAAAATTTGATTATTAATATTAGGTGATTGTTTTTCATTAATATATTAATTTCTTTGAATTACTATAGTTAGCAAGCTAATCTCTTCTTTTTAAGGATTGGGAATACAATCATTTTGAAGATAAAGTATTGATCTAATTGAGATAAAATTTTAGAATTTCAAAGGAAACATGTAGTGTTCTTGACTTGAAAATTTAAAGTCACATACATTAGAGATTTCAATATTTAACAATCCACAAGGTTTACATGCTATGAATATCATTACAAAAGGAATGAGAGCTTTTCACATTTTGTTTAACAAGATTACAAAATGGATATTACAACACTTAACAAAAATGATCCTCAACACAAGGATTAATCATGCAACATTAAAGTTTCTCTCTCACAACAACACTAAAATGAAGACTCCTCCCAAGCTTTTCCACATCCAACTTGACTTCAAAACCTGCAAAAAATATGAGGGGAACCATGGGAAGCTCACCTCCCAAGCAAGGTCTCAAGGAGACCACCCCTGAGCTTAGAGAACCAAGGCTAAACAACATAACACATCCCAATCCTCACAACTAACGTATAGGCACAACACAATAATTTGATTCCCAACCAAGGCTTTACAAATGAGTTTTCCAAACTCATTGAAGTAGGGCGAAGGTGGAATTTTCCAAGGAGGATAATGCCATTGCATTTTCAAATTTCTCAACAAGAATCCTTCCATGCCTTTCCAAGGCCATAATGGTGATCTAGGCTTTCTTATAGGTAAAAAATAGCTCCCAACCCAAGGTACCCCCTTAGGGTTAACTAATTTAGGCCAAAAATACACTCTAGGGTCATGTTTGACCCCTCCAAAGTACACCT
Organism: Thuja plicata; assembly: GCA_018584345.1. NCBI lineage: Eukaryota > Viridiplantae > Streptophyta > Pinopsida > Cupressales > Cupressaceae > Thuja > Thuja plicata. Next base: position 410,720 of record MU225620.1, on the reverse strand, counting down.
AAAGTTCAAATCTGAGTTCCAACTTGATGTGATCCCTACAAGACATCTATATGCAAGTGGGATTAATATAACATCCTATAAGGTTTGGTGATTCTTTCCCAAGCCCTAATTTGACATGTCACCATCCACATGGATAATACAAGTGTCAAGTGACACCAAAAAAAATATACATCACATTCACAATGACATGTCCAAACAAAAACATGAATTTAAACTATTAACACACATTCACATCACAACGAGGTTTCAACCCCTTATTGGATTAAACCTTGGCTTACTCAATTCACATGTGTTTAGCCCTAATTCTCTGAATAATTTCATGGTTCTCTTTCCTCCACACTAAACTCGAGCATCAGTAGTCCAAGATAATAAAATCACATAAAATATACATTTTCAATTCATAATTAGCAACATTAATCAATAAGCATAGTTAAATTCCTTATTGCAATTTTCATACAGAAATGTTTAAAACATAATAATTCCATTATCACCATGACATAACATCCATAAAATAGTCAAGTATAATCATGATTTGATCTTCTCATCAATTCACTATCCAAACATATATAATCAAAATCAACCACATGTTCTAGGTCTAATCCATATCAAAATGAAATCCATACAATATAATCATCATCATAAACATAATATCTCGAGTCTTTGTCAAGATAATCAAAGAGTGTATCAATGTATAAAAACATAAAGTATCAAAGTGTGATCAAGCAGTAAAGCTATGATGGGTTGGGGTGAGGCCTCACACCCTATAAAAAGGCTCACTTTTAACAGGCTGATTAAATCTTTTAACCGGGTCACATTTAACAATGTGTATTATAACCTTTAACCGGGTTGGCTTTTCACAGAGCTTACTTTAAAAGAGTGAATTTTTTGTAGTATGTTACTGGTGGTTTTTTCCCATATTGAGTTTCCATGTTAAATCTCAGTGTCATACTTGTGTGGATTTTATTTGATGTGTTATACTATTAAGAGTTTTATATTTTCCAAGTTGGTTACATTAGGACAGTAAACTGCAAGTATGTTATTGATTATATGCTATAGAGATAAAGTGGATCTAAGCTAGTTGAAGTATTTGAAAGTTCAATTGGTACATCTAGACCTTGGATAACTGATTCACCACCCCCTCTCAGTTATTCTAAATCATTCTAATACTTCCATGATCAACGATTCAAGTAAATCAGAGTGAATATCTAAGGTAGAGATTAAATGGGAAAATAAAAGTTTGTCATTTCCAAGAAAAACAAAAAGTACCAAGGTAAAAGTAACATGGTCACCAAGCTGGAAAGAAGATCTAATGGTCAAGAGAAATTTACAGCATACCTAACGAATAATATTAAGAGGAAAAACTCATCTATATCCTAGATGAGTTTTGTATCTATGAAAGAAATGAAAAGAAACAAGAGGATATACAAAGAAGAAGGAAAGAGAGATATTATTTTTATTTTTGTTAAAGGAGTTATTGGAGAGAAGAGAAAGAGAAGAGAGAACTGACAAGAAATTCTTCTACAATAGAGCATAACATAACATTGTTACAATTTGGGAATTGAGGTAACACATATCAAAGCACATCGAGTCTGAACAACATTTACATTTGATGCATTTTTATAGACCTTGTTAATTTATTTATACTATTTTATTGAGAGATTTAAATCCCAATACTGGGTAGATCTTAACTGATCTTATATTTGTAAATCTTTTAACAGGGTACATCTCTAAATGTAGAGTTTATTAAAATTGTTTATTTAGTTAGACCTAAGTCTTATAAACACTCATAACCAAGTAAGCTATCAGAAATATCTAAAGTTTGTATCTCTAATCGAGCACCCTTTACACTGCAGTTAGTGAGGGTTGTGGGTTTCATCCCCACCTCAGTTTTTATCCTCCAACCAAGGATTAATGTGTTACCGAAAACATGGTGTTATGACTTCAATTATTTAATGTGTTGATGTTATGGTTTAATAAGAATTAAATTACATTTATTTCAAGGTTATGAAGTTGGTAATAAACAAGTAGCAATATATTCTATAATCAGTAATTGTGGTTAAAAAGTTTAATTGGTACTGATTCGGCCCTCCCCTCTTAGTCTTAACTTTCCATTAGTTATTCCAACAATTGGTATCAGAGCTTGTACTCTTGAGTTAAAGGTTTGACCACCTTAGAGTTAAATATCTTAGTCATGGAAGGTTATAAAATTTTTAAGAGAATTGATAGTCTTGAATCTGAGTGGGAGAGTGCATAAGAGTTAATCATGGATCTAAGAAAGAAACTTGAGAAATTTATAAGAATGGTATATTTCTCTCTATAGTCAGCTTGAATCTATTCTAAGGCCTCTTTCCTAGACTTTTTAGAGATCTATCAACCCTAATATTTATGCAAGTCACTAAGAACTTCTACCTCCTACTCATGATCCATTCCATCAATCAAGTTCATTCTCAATGCTCACTGAATCATCAAAAGTGAATTCTATTAACCTATGCGGACACACTCGCCACACCTTGAAGGGTTTTTTTCTTACTTCCTTATTTCATTTCATGACATTCTTAAGGAGTTGAAGCCATCAAGCATCCAATCAGACATCAAAATCCTACAATATAGGATTAGGCCTAGTTCTTTCTTATAGCCTTAATCAAGAACAATTTTTGGATTCTTTCACAAAAACCCCAAAAGACCCCAAAATATAACTATAGGTTTTGATACCCTTTTACAAATTATTAAATATTTTTAGAGTGTTTATTCTTGAAACCATTTGTACAATCCTTGAAAACTCTTAGGGTCATTGTCCTTAAATGTAGGGATAATTAGGTCATATGATATGTTTTCTCTCATTTCTTGTTGACTTTGAATCCTCCACTGCTACCACTTCTCCAAGATCCGTATTACCTCTCCCTTATTACCATCCAACATTTGGAATATGTTTTCCAATCCAAGACTATAATTTTTTCACAATTGTCTCTCTTTCTTCCCTAGCTGAGCTATAGCCAATATTGCCAAGGGAAAGAGCTCAAAACTCATGGAAAACTCTTCTCCAACCAACACAAAAAGGAAAATTATTTAAAGTGGTTCCTCTTGAGTTCCATCCAGGCACATCTTTCTTACGATGGATTCAATAACCTTGAGGAGCCATTTTCTTCATACAGTCTAGAATTGGACTAGGAAACTACAACTTCAAAGAAAATTAAAAGATCCTACAAATTGAAGAATATAGACAAAATTCCATACACATAGAGTCTATAAAAAATCATAAAAAAATAATTACAATAGAAAGGATCGAGATTCAATCCATTAACTAGCTCGATTACTCAAAAATGCTTGAATACAGTTATATACATTGTATGCAACTTCACATTAACTGGAAAATCAAACAAAAGGACATCCAACCATGAAATGATTGCATAGGTGATCTTACATGGTATTACCCTTGTCAGAACAACCCTTTTAGCTGACCGATTTGTTGATTTAGGACAAAATCATCTTTTTAGGACACACTGAGCAACTTTTAAAAGTTGCAAAATTGAAAATTGTTGCATGAGAAACTTTCTTAACATTTATTACAATTTTAACTTTTCCAAGCTTCTAGTTCCTTGGTTGGATTTTGAGAGGCCTCAAAACCAACTCTACAACACAAAAATAATCTAAAAACACTCTCCTAAGAAACTAGGGTGCCCATTCCACAATTTGACCCATTTTCCTTCTTAGGTCAATACAATGAGTGACTGAACCAAAAACTTACCAAAAGAATCATAAAAAAATCCTAAACAAATCCAAAATGTTCTTAAACCTTCCTAATTTTCCTAAGGAACTAGGAAGGTTCCCAAAAAAAAAAAAAAAGGGCCTTTAACCCTAGGTGGTCCTGCACCATTCTCTCCTAAACAAGAGAAATCAACTTCCAAGTGATTGAACCAAGTAAGGGTTGATACCTAACCTATTGAACTCTGTCTCTTGCACCCATGTAGCCTCTAACTCAGATTTACCATACCATTTGACCATATGTTAAATATAGATATTGGTTCTAGTCTTCTTATCAACTCTTAAATTTAGAATCTTCTCTGCCTTTGGCTTTGGAGTAACTAGAAGTTTTATTGTCTTGAGATCCTCTATATCCTCAGAATGATCAGGATCTCCCTCTGGAACTATTCCTTTGTAGGATACAAGGTCTGCAACATTGAAGATTGGAGATAATCCTATGTCTGCAAGAAGGTCAACTTTATAAGGATTAGGCCCATACTTTGACAGAAATGTAGAAGGACCTATCTTCCTCATCTAAAGCTTACTTGGAACACCTTTTTGTAGTATTCCCTTACTTAGGTACGCCATGATCAGATCTCTAACTTGGAATTGAACATCCATCTTCTTCTCATCCACATTTTTCTTGGTGTGAGTTGTGCCCTCCACTAATGCCTTCTTCATAGTATCATGGACCTCTTTCATGGATTGAGTGAAATCCTTAGCATATCCACTCTTGTATACACTACTTCCAAGATCCTTGAGTTCACATATACCCCTAGGATGAATCCCATACTGTCATGCCTAGAATTTGGGCACTTAAACCTTAATCTAAAGAACATAATTTTCCATTCAAATTTGATATATTAACTATGGAAGATGTAGTCTTTTCTTTCCTTAATACACCTTTGCTAATTTCACAAATTAATTTAATTGAAATTTTAAAATATATTGACAACATTAATTAAATTTATAGTCCTTAATATTCCTTTTTCACTATATTTAGTAAAAGAACCATAAATTTATTTTGGGTTTACCATCATTTCAAATAAAGGTCCAAATACTTATTTTATTAATAGAAATAAACATACTCTAATATCAAAAATACAAGTGTCTTCAAAACAAGAAGATAACAATTTCCAAAACCTTTCAAAATTTACATGGAAGAAGCTTGAACAGAAAGTACTTTTAGAATCATATTGAGTTTCAAACACCAAGAATTTGGCTATACTTTAAGAAGCTTTCTCTGAACGTGCAAGAACATGAAGGTTGACCATGGAGGCTCACTTCCCAACCTAGGCCTTTTCAAGGCCACCCCCGAGATAGGAGATCTAGAACTGAAATATGATACATACACACACAACAACCATGAATTTGTAAACATGAACACAAGAAAATACCCAATACCCAAGGATATACATAAGTCTCTAAAAGACCTGAAACAAATGGATGAAAGAGGACTAACACTAGAGAAGAAATCCAATAATAGAAAATACATACACTAGGAATAGGCTACACATGGGCTCAACATTCATAAGTACCACATATTTAATCTTTTTCCATGGCCACACATGGACTGATTAGAAAATTTCTACCATACTCCTCCATGCCCTACGATGACAACTAGAGTAAATTTACCTTTCTTTCACAAAACAAGTCATGGCTTAACGCCTTCCAATTTTTCTTATGAACCCAACATTCCTTTGGGTATTATTGGCATCATGGGCATCCATATACCCATGTACATCCATCCACACATGGGATACTCTACACTACTTGGGTACATCACTAACTTTCACCCCATCAAGGTTACCCAACCCTCCCAAGGGTGAATATTCCTTGAAGAACCCCATATGCAAACAATGAAAAAAAAAAATACAATACTCAACACATAAACTCCATGAAAACCGATGAAGATGAAAACAATAACATAAACTTTATTCATTGATTTCTCAAGCTATGTACAAATGCAAGAAAAGACTACTCTAGCTATGCTACCTAGAAAACTTACCTCAAATCCTAGCTATGGAAAATGCAAAGTGTTTTGTGAGAGCTTCTCCTTCCAATCCTTCCTCCTTCTCTCAAGACTTACCCCTACAAAATGAATCTGTCTATAAAAGTAGATAGTGGGTGTGTACCCAAACTCCCTCTAACCTTTCCTTACATAGGCCTTCTTTCTAAAATATCACAAGTCATAAATGGAGGAGAAAACCTAATCCATCTACTTTCCCCACTTGTCTTCGTTCTCCATAAATGGAGTTAAATGATTGCAAGAATAAAAGGGATAGATTAACCAGTCTTAAAACTCATCAAATTTGCCACTACACAAAATGGAGATTTTAGGGGAGTCATAAATGAGTTTCAAGGATCTTTATGGGATAAATATGACCCCTGACCCCTAAGGTACCAAGTGGGATAGTTATTTTTGACCCTAGTTACACTCTAGGATCCTGAATGACCCTCCTAAACTCCACCCAAGGTTAACTCACGAAAATACAACCCTCAAGACTCAATATAATCTCCCTTGACTCGTCCTTATCTTCCTAAACCTTAGGGTAAGCATAGGTACTATACTAGGTAGCTCTTGGGTAAATTTAAGCCTATGCTAGTCATATTCACTAGCCATGCCAACACATAAATTGCACATGTGTCAAGTGACACAACAATTTCACATGAGCATGGCTTATTAATATTTTATCAATTTAAATAAAATGTAATCATACACCATACTTATATGAATAAAAATACAATAAAATGAGGTCCATGTCTCTTTTTATAGACATGGCCTTAGCGTCACAGTTTTCACATAAGTCCATTCCTTAATCCCCGATTAGTACCATGGTCAAGTTTCCTGCACATTAATTGCACACATGAGTAGGTCCAATAAATCAACACATAAATATAATATAATACATAATGTAATTTGAACACACATTCACTCACACTTGCATCAAAGACTCATTGAACTTAACAATGTCTGCATCTATTCCATATGAATAAACATACTATTAATAAATCTGCATCGTGATTACATCTAACATCCACATACTAATCCAATATACAAAACCATCAAAACTAAGTCCTATAGGGAAATCTACATCACTTACACAGAGTATTAGATATTCCTAATTACATAATCAGGCATTGTTTACAAGCAAAGGATTTAACAGATCCATAAAGTAATACACGTGTTGAAATAGTCCAACTATAACAAAATCTATATCGACATGAGAACATATAAAAGAGAAATAGTGCTAAGCTTATGTTTGACTTGGGTAGGCCTCACATCCTCCCGCTCTAGGCATAAACATCATCCTAGATTTTATCAAATAGGTGGGGGAACTATGACCTCATTTGTACTACATCCTCATATTATTGAAACTCACATCAAAACATAGTGATCAATACTAATTATTTCATGCAATGTGTATCTAATATTCATATCCATGTGCATGTTAATTTACTCTAAACATTTCTTAACTGATAAGTCATATTTCAAGAAAAATATGATTTTAAGAATGATAATGGTATGTTCTTCATATTCTACTCCCTTATACATTCTATCAATGTTCCACATTGAACATGATAGAGAACATTAATTCACAACACATGACTAGCAACATAAAACACACATCCTAGGAACCGAAAAATAAATTATTAGAAATCTCAAAAGTTGTATAAATCCAAAAGAAAATAAATGTGAACAAGAACTACATTTAATAGACAAAGAAAGAATTGGTGGCTAGACAGTTACAAGAAAACTTAATAAATTCAAGCTAGTCCTCTATCACTTCCAAGTTCATCCAAACTGAAAATGAAATTAAAATCAATCACATATATAGAGTGATTAACACTTAGCCACAAGGAGCTCCTAGAGTAGAAGTTACATGACACCTTGCATCCAAGGTGCACTAAACAACATGACCAAACACTTGAAAAACATATGTCTTAAGGGTTACATTTCTATGTAATAACACATTTTGTTTTATTCATCCTTAATCATAAATCTAGCCTCCATCTTTGGTATATATACATTTACATCCTTAGTGTAAACATCAATCATTAACTAACTATACCAATAAATCATAGAGATTTACTACCTTATGTTAACCAAGAACACACATGCAACAATCTATAAGTTAAATAAGTTTGACTAAGGAATAACTTAGATAGTTAAATAGGGTTGATTAAGACCAAGGTCAAGTACAATGTTTAAATGATCATATAAAATAACATTTCATCTATTTAGTTAATATTATAGATTATCTAACCACATTATATATTAATCGAACTAAATTTTGAAAAGAATAACCCAAGGAATGATTTACTAACATATTCAACGTCCTTCTACACGATGGACAACTCCAAAATTCTGACTAGACTAAACACTAAATGGTCACCCCTGGAGGAATACATAACCAAGTTGAACTTTGATGGTGCTACCTCGAATGGTATTGTTGTGGGTGGAGGTATTCTTAGAGATCAAAAGGGTCACCTGATCCTGGCCTATGTAGTCCACCTGGGGAAGGGGTCTACTAATTTGGCTGAGATGTCTGCCCTCCTATGGGGTCTTAAGGTGGCATCTGATATTGGGATTAAAATATTAATCATAGAAGGTGATTCTAAAATTGTAATTGATCTATTTAAAGGGAACTATACTACTGGTTGGATCCTGGCAAATGTGCTACAAGACATCTGTTCACTGCTCCCCAGGTTCAATGACTTCAACCTTTACCATATTTATCATGAAGGTAACGCGGTGGAAGACATGCTAGTGACCACGGGTCTTGCGGTGAATGTCTTAAGATGTTGGAGAAACTTAAATTCTCTACCCAAGCATGTTATTTTGCTTGTGGAAAAAGAAAGAAAATTTAATGATGAATAATGAGGCTGATTTTGATTGGTCAAGAAAGATGGTAGGCAAGTTCACGAGGTGCCGCATCATTTCAAATTTTAAAAGAGATACAGGATTTAGTTATTTTAATTATTGCCAGCTGGAAAGACGAGCTATCAATGCGATTTTTAGAAAGAGTGTGAGCTTTTTCAAATTAAAAGAAGATGTGGAGTGTAACACGCGCAAGGGAAAGAATGATATGACTGATGTGATTAATAGTTACATCAAGCCTTTATGGTGTTATCATTTCTCAACATGCAAAGCTTATTCATTTATCTTGGCCAACCACGTGAATAGTACGAGCCAACTTTGTGAGAAGGCAGACATTAAAACCACCTGGTTTTTCATCTGGAGAAAAAATTGCTACATTTTTTGGGTTGTTGGCTCTGCTCTGGTGAGGGTTGTGCTAAATAAAGGAGGGAAAGGTGGGATGTCGGTTAAGACCAAAGAGGAAGACTTTCCTAAATTTAGCTCAGAGATGGGTGCGGATATGGTGCGGGTGGAACCCGCAAGGATCGAGGATGAATTAATCAAAAATCCGTGCATTCTCAACTGCCTTAGGGAGGGAGTTTTCTTCCCATTCATGAAGGCTATGAGCGGCAATGATGAACTGATCTCTCTACAGTTAATAAAAAATTGGGATGAGTGCAAAGTCACGATAAATGGAATAACTTTTGAGATTAATGAGGAGGTTATCACGCAGGCCATGGGTCTCTCCACAAAGGGGAGAAAATGGAAGAAGATCACCAAAAGCCGAGATGACACCCATATGAAAAGATTCTTCAAAAAAATGGATATTCCTTAATGATTTAGGGGAGGATTCAACAGAATGATGTTGCTTGACCCATGGAATGAAATGTGCCTCATTTTGATGAAGTATATCACTCTGGAAGGCCGCTTCGGCACCTGTTACAACTACCATTTACCTCTCCTTAACCACTTCAGGTACAACAATTCCATCTCCTTTCCATTTTTTCTTCTCCATTCAATGGAAGCTTCTATTTTGGAAGTCAGAGAAAAAATGAAATTCAGGCAGAATTATTGTATTCTCCATCAGGGCTTAATGCTATGCCTTTACAATTTCCATTTAGCCCTCTGCCCGCCTAGAACTGTTTCTCTCCATAACTTTATGTTGTATCCTGAGAATCCTAATGAGCTTCAAGTCACTCTTTCTAACCCCATGAATTCTTCCAAAACCCCTGTTTCTAAGAAGAATAAGTTGAGTTCAACCGACAGTGACCAAATCACCATTGAATCTAAAGGAGAGGAGGAGGAGAACAATAGTAGACGGAGATCTAACAGAATCGCTACCAAAACCAGATACAAGCAAAAAGCTGTGAGAAAGAGGTGCACTAATTAGAATGAAGGGGAAGAAGATTCAGAGGAGAAAGAAGATATCAAGCAGGTCACCAGTGGGAAAGCTAAAGTGGGGAAGAAAGTTAAGGTTGAGGAGAAAGAAAGGGAAAAAAAAAAATCTCTATTATGGATGGGTCTATGAAAAGTCATGACTCTCATGTCTCTGCTAGTTTTTGTCTCCCCACCTTTGACCTTTTGAAGAAAAAAATATTTGAGGAGATGAAAGCGGACTTGCCACTCCTAACTTCACAGTCCCCTAGCCCCCAGGTGGTTATAAAGATTGCCCTGGAGGACTCCAAAACAATAGAGGAGAAAATTCCTTATGTTGTGAGTGACACTCCCATTGTTACTGTTGGTCCTTAGGAGCCCCTATTTATTTCTAACTCTTAGGTGGAGCTAAAGGAAATGAGGGTGGAAATTAAAAATCTCAAGGAAAGCTTTAATAGGATTGCAGACTATGCTGTGAAGGTCATGCATGCAACTGCCACTACGCTCCAACTCCTTCATATGGAGAAAATGAACCTGGGATGTGAGAAAAATGATGAAGAAATGTACCAGTTCCTCATGGATAACTGGCTTAAGCTCTTTTTGAAAGGTGGGGAAGGTAACCCCAAGTAGCTTCCTTTTCCTCTGCTTATGGTTAACTTTTTTGCCTAGACTTTTTGGTTGGGCGATGTTAGCCTATTAGATCTTTGGTTAATCTCAAGTTTTTGTAATCTATTATTTGTTACTGTTAACGCTAACTTTACCGTTACTTACTACCATAGGCTGGTTACCAACCTCACCATACCACAGGCTGGTTACCAACCTCATGGTGAGGTTGGGGCCTGTTAGGTCTTCCAGGCTGGTTACCATCTCCGTGTTGGAGCTGGGGCCTGTTGATTTTCTTTCTTGGTTTTTGGTTTTTCAAATTGGCATAGGCTGAGGGTTTGCTATGTGTGTGCTTTTCTGGTTGTCAGCACTCCTTGTGCTGGTTTTATCTATTTGGGCCAGCCCCCAGTTTCGGCTTCTTTTTAAAATCAAAAACATATTCAATGTCCAACAATAACTAAAAATTATAAATTTAAAACATCTAACTTTTAGATAATTTTAATTTTAAATATTAATTTAAATACTAAATTATCTTAAGTATGCATTTTTAATCATAAACAACTTACTTTTATTTAAGAAAATAATTTAATCAAAAGTGCATTGAACATTCATATAATAATCTTATCTTAATTGATAAATTAAAAGCTAATTCCATATATCAATACATGTTTACTAAATTACGTATTATCTAGATTACTTTGATAAATAATCTATCTAGACAATATTGGTGATTATTTAACTTAATTAAATATGAAATTAATAAAACTAAATTTATAAAATAATTATTCAAAAGGACAAATTTTCTAACGTACTTATCTTATCGAAATATCAATCATTTCAAATTAAAATATGTAAATATCCATATAACACATTAGGATACTTAATAATTAACATTATTAATATGTAAACCATCTTATTGATAATTGGTAATCTAAATAATTAATTTAATATAAAAGCATGAAAACTTCTTTATAATTACTATTATCTAACTTAAGGAAATTAACAAACAAAATTAACCTTGTTTAAATCTTAGAAACAATACTGAGACTCTTCTAGAAATTTTTGAATCTTACAATCACTAATTTTTAATTATAAAGTATTGCACTTATAAATAAAATCTATAGAATTACTAAATTATTTAAGTGGGATAATAATCAAGAAACTTCTAATGAATAAGTCAACAATATCCATTATATATTGCAAACTAATCTAGTTTGGGATCCATTCAAAATCTAATCCCCGAAAGAAATCAAATCAAATCTAAAATTTATAGGTCTTATAAATATACACTTACCTCTAACCCTTTTTTTAAATATACCTCTAAATATTTTATTATTGTACTAACCCTAATAGACCATGCTAGAGTTTCAAGGGTCGAGCGGCCGGGAAGTGGGAGGACGAATCGCATTACAAAGAAGGGAGACATAATATATTTTGTGATGCTCCAGGGGCCGAACATAGAAGCTCAAGGCACAATGGAGGTGGCCTGTCGAGTGAAGTGATTGAGGGAGGTGTTGTTGGGCATGGAAGAGAAAAGGGTGGGGCGACTATAGTGGGAACTTCCACCACAAAGGAGGGCATGACAACAGAAGGTCCAGGTGATGAAGGAATGGAAGAGCCACGGTCTAAAAGAAGGGCGGCGCCCACTAAGTAAATGGTGGAGGGAGGTTTCCTGCATGTGCGGAGCTGACACAGTGCTTGGAGGGGTGGTGTGGCATGTTGATGTGAGGAAGGAGGTGCACAAAGGTGGAGGCAAAGGGTGAAGGGAAAAGCTCGGGCAGTACTAAGAGCGCGCGAGGCGGTGACGCACCACAGAGGGGGATTCACGCAGTATTGTCTGACACCCCACTGTGTATTACAGTGGGTAGTGTGTCCTTCGGTCGATACTCCCCACTAGTTTACATGGTGGATTACCGTCCCAAGAGATGTTCACGGGGGAGGGGTAGGGCTTCCACCCTCCCCTCCCATGAAACATTTAAAACTAGCCCACTTTTTTTTAAAAGAAAAAATTAATTAATTTTTTTAATAAAGTGTTTATATATATATATATATTCATGAGAAAGAAAAGAAAATGTAACCTTCTTAAATGTCTTTTGTTTAATATATAAGTATTATAATCTTATATAAGATTTTTAATTTAGAGATAAATTTTATCAATATCAAAGTATATATATTTACAATATTAATTATATATGTACACATAAATAATTGATATTATAAGTTTTTTTTAAGGAAAAATGGAAAAGACACTATATTTATTAATAGAATCAATACACTACTTCAAAAGGAGCTCAAGGGGGAAAGAACCAAGGAAGAAAAGCCCCCATCCCAGCCCCTGGAAGTGATATCCAGAATTTACAAAATTGCCCATTCAGACCAGCATTACAACCACAGTAATATGAACCCTATCAACTAAAGACGGAATAGGCAATTTATAACAGAGGTATTGTTGCCATATAGGCCGATGATTCTTGAAAAAACTAACCAACCGACAAGAAGAAAAGACCAAAACGCTACCAGCTAACTTCTATTTTCAAAAAAAATTTAAGTTATGCCGTCATCTTGACCCGTTCATAAAAATGCCATATACCCATGAGCTGAACAGGAAAAATGAGAAGAGTTATCAAATATTAAACTAGGGGCCTCGCAACTTACCTTTACCTTTGCTTGAAGCACATCCATTTTGGGATGACCTGGATAAATTGGCTCAAGGAAAATGAGGGGTGAAAGGTGGGGAATAGGCCATCACACCAATGTTCTCCACGTATGCAAGTATGAGAGATAGATTATCAAATAGGAGGGATGTGTTGGTGATGATGCCACTCGGTAGAAAATCCATAAATTTGACTACTTCCCTCCTTAGATAGATATATAACTGATATTATAAGTTGACCATGAATACTTTAATCTAATATGTTTAAAAGTTGTCTTGCTTGAGCATGTACTAAAACCCATTATAATTGCCAAGATGAAATATATAGGTCTTTATACATATAAATAATATTCTACATGTATTGAGAAGTTCCATTAATTTGTTTTAACAAATCTCTTATATTATACTTTGCATACAAATAGATTATTTACGTATATTTACGTCAATTAAAGAGAAGTGATCATTTAATCTTTTCTTGAATCTTGATTAACCCACTATTTAACCCATCCAGTTGAGTTCTTAACAATTATCTTCATGCTCCAAATTAAATGAATTTAAATTGACTCCCTTTTTGGAACTAATTTATTCATAAATAAATGGTAACTCTTTCCTAACAAATACTATGAAACATTAATTATTTTAACCTTAAGTGCATCACTCACACCATAGTTTCAATTTTGATCAAACACAATTATGTAAATCAAAATTACACTATTTTCAAGAACTTTAGAAATCTTTCCAACCATTATAATTTAGGGAGAAAGTAAGGACAACCAGAAAGCCAACTGATTAGTATTACTTACCTATATAAACTAAGCATAGTGAACTCAAGGCCCTAAATTTGAACCTAGAGCTCTGATACCAAGTGTCATGCCCCAAAATTTAGGCACTTAAACCTTAATCTAACGAACATAAATTTTGATTTAAACATGTTATATTAACTATAGGAGATGAAATTTTCTTCTACACCTTTACAAATTTAATAGATTTAATTTAATTGAAAGTTTATTATATATTTGAAACAACATATAAAGTTATAATCCTTAAGATTTTCTTATCCTCTATATTTATTTAAGACATCCATAAATATATTTTAATAACAATCATTTCAAATAAAGGTCCAAATACTTTTTTTATTAATATAAATAAACATACTCTGATTTCAGAAATACAAGTGTCTTCAAAACATGAAGATTACAATTTCCAAAAACTTTCTAAAATTTACAATGAAGAATCTGTAACATAAAGTACATTGAGAATGATATGCATCCAAGAAACCAGGACTTTGGCTATACTTTCAGAAGCTTTCTTTGAACCAGCAAGAACATCAAGGTTGACCATGGAGGCCCACCTCCCAACCTAGGCCTTTACAAGACCACCCCCGAGCTAGGATCTAAAATTGCACTAGGATACATACACACATAACAACCATGAATCTGAAAACATGAACACAAGAAAACACCCAATACCCAAGGATATACAGAGGTCTCCAAAAGACCTAAAAAAAAGGGGTGAAAGAGGACAACTACAAGAGGAGAAATACAATAATACAAAATACATACACTAGGAATAGGCGACACACAGGCTCAACATTCCTAAGTACCACATATGTAATCTTCTTCCATGGCCACACATGGTTTCATGAACAAATTTATACCCTTCCCCTCCATGCCCTATGGTGACAACTAGAGTAAACTTATGTTTCTTTCACAAAACAAATCATGGCTTCAAGCCTTCCAATTTTTCTTATGAACCCCACATTCCATTGGGGATTCTTGGCATCATGGGCACCCATATACCCATGTACATCACTCCACACATGGGAGACTTTACACAACTTGGGTATATCACAAACTTTTACCCTATCAAGGTTACCCAACCCTCTGAAGGGTGAATATGCCTTGACAAACCCCATTTACAAACAATTACAAAATAAAATACAAGACTCAACACATAAACTCCATGAAAACGCATGAAGCTAAAAACAATAACATAAACCTCATTCATGGATTTCTCAAGCTATGTACAATTACAAGAAAAGACTACTCTAGCTATGCTAACCAGAAAAATCACCTCAAATCCAAGCTATGGTAGATGCAAGGTGGTTTGTGAAGAGCTTCTTCTTCTCATCCTTCCTCCTTCTCTCAAGTCTTACTCCTACAAAATGCATATGTCGCTAAAATTAGAGAGTGGGTGTGTACCCAAACTCCCTCTAAACCCTTCCTAATTTAGGCATTTTTCTTAAAATATCAGAACTCATAAATGGAGGAGAGACCCTAATCCATCTACTCTCCCCACTTTCCTTCTCCATAAATGGAGTTAAATGCTTGTAAGGAAAGAAGGGATGGCTTAATGAAATTCTTCCAACTCTCCAAACTATCTACTTCCCAAAATGGTGACTTTAGGGAAGTCATAAATGAGTTTTGAGGCTCTTAATGGGTTGAAAATGACCCCTAACCCCTAAGGTACCAAGTGGGATAGTTAGTTTTCACCCCGGTTAGTCTTTGGGAGCCCAAAAGACCCTTCTAAACTCCACCCAAGGTTAACTCACGAAAATCCAACCCTTGAGACTCAATGTAATCTCTCTTGCCTCATACTTATCTTCATTGACTCAATCTTGTCTAAACTGTATCTTTATTAACCTTAGGGTAAGCATGGGGACTATACTAGGTAACTACTAGGTAAAGTTAAGCCTATGCTAGTCACATTTACTAGCCATGCCAACACACAAGGTACATATGTGTCAAGTGACACAACAAGATGACATATGACATGACCTATATACACATTTACTTAAATTAAATTTATAACATTCATGCATCATACTTTTATGAATAAAATACTATACAACGAGGTCCATGTCTCTTTTTATAGACAAGACCTTAGCATCACAGTTTTCACATAGGTCCATTTCTGAATCCCCAATTAGTACCATGGTAAATTTTGTTACACACTAATGACACACATCAATAGGTCCAATAAATCAACACATAAATTATAGAATACATAATGTAAGTTGAACACACATTCACTCACACTTGCATCAAATATTAATTGAACTTAACAATATCTACATCTATTCCATATGCATAAACATACTCTTAATAAATCTACATACTAATATTATCTAACATCCACATACTAATCAAATATACTAAACCATCAAAACTAATTCCTAAATGGAAATCTACATCTCTTACACAAAGTATCTAATAGATTCCCTAATTACATAATCAAGTATTGTATACAAGAAAAGAATTCAATAGATCCAGAAAGAATTAATGTGTCCCAATAGTCTAGCTATAACAAAATTTGTATAGACTAGAGAGCATATAAGTGAAAAATAGTGCTAATTTATGTCTGGATAGGGTAGGCCTCGCAGGGTTTTTCTTCATATATAGGTTCATCATCCTTAATAGCAATAAATCCAATCTCATCATAGTTAATAGCTTCATCATATGAAACACCTTCACTAGCATAGTAACATTCCTTATATTTTGGATACTTTGATTTGTAAAACATAGGTTTAAGTTTTGGAACCCTTATAGGACATCGAGATGCAAAAAGATCTATCTTTTTGCATGAAAAACATTTCAAAGGTAACTTGCCTTAAAATTTACACTTACCTCTATTTTCTCTTATGGTGATCAGGGCTAACACTTCATCTAGCTTTCTTTCTTCTTCATGTATTTCTTTTTATTCATCAGCATAGTCTCGAATTTCTTCTCTTAAGTCGCTATTGATTGTGCTCTCAATTCTAGATAAGGTATTTTTGTTTCTATGCACAGTCACCGTGAATACTGACTCAACTTTAGGTAGAAAATCTCCCAGTTCACCAGCCTCAAAAGTAGTTAGCTTTCCATTCAACATCTCTCTAATAAATTTCACTATCAAAGGTATAATTTCCTCTATAGCTTGTACTTTAGTTCTGTAAACAGGTGTCATAGATATGAGAATCTTTGCAATTACTTCTTCCTCACTATAAGTACCTGTAGAGTTCCTGATGCAAGTAACCACTCTAGTAACTCTTTATCTATATTCTCTAATGTTCTCATCATCTTTAATTTTCAATGATTCCATATTAGTCTTCCAGTTTTATAGCTTTGCCTCTTTTGTAAACTTATCTCCTTCATACAATGCTTCCAATCTTGTCCAAATTTCATGTGCAGAATCTAAGTCTTTTATTTCTATGAATTCACCTTCAAAAAGTGCATTGATCAATGATTCCCTTGCGACCCTATTACATGAAAATAAATTATTTTCATTTTTATTAGCTCTATCTAGTTCACCCTTAGTCTTTATCTTTTCTTTCCTTTTTGTGTTCATGTTGTAGTCGATTCCCAAATATATAAAATGTGTTCTCATCATGTTTTTCCAACTGCCAAAGTTTTCAAGATCAAATTTCAGACTATCCTTCCTGTAGTAAGTCATCTTTAGGATCACCTCAAGTTTTTAAGCTTTCTCTCTAGGGACCAGTAGGTCTGATACCAATTGTTAGGAATAATAGTCCACAAGCACAACTAAGAGGGCAGTGAATCAATTATGAGACAAATAATTAAACATTAAAATTTATAAACCAAAAATTCAATTCAAATGATAACATAGTAAATACAAACACAATAACACAATCCTTTATTGTTGAGGAAACCCTATTAAAGGTAAAACCCTAGTGGGAATTATCACCCTCAAATGATGTACTAAGAGTATAGTATCCATGTTAAAATATTTAGCCCTGTTAGGAGCTTATTACAACATTGCTATACATAGTCCTTGTTAAAGGACAAACCTTATTAGGAGTCAAGAGTAATAGTGGGCTCAGTGCCAAGGCTCACTCCCCAAAGAAGGTTAAAGCCACCCTCAAGGATTTACAATCCGAACAAGTGTATATATGAAATATACAATCCAGTGAACTGTCTGATATCAATTGTCTTTGCTTGGTCAATTCCAATGAAGTACTATAATCACAAACTCTTCTCTACATCCAGCAGCCAATCAAGCTTTGCATCTTTTTTCTATCTTTTCCAGTATCTCATATATACCCTATTACAATGATTGATTAGGTCGGCCAATTAAGCTTTCACAATATAAAAATAATTATTTAATCCCTTGCTAAGATACATGTGGTACCTAAAACAATTAAATATCAATCACATTTCATCAGATATAATATAATATCTGTTATCCATGCTCGCAATCCAAAATGCACGCTACATCACTGAAGTCTACCCCAAATAGGTCTCCTCCATAATACACACCTTAGATGACATCACCAATAATCACACAACTTGTGATCAATAACAAACATTCCTCAATATTCCTTTTTCATCTCTTAAGCTTGCATAACCTGAATCATCATTGCTTGTAAGATATGCCCAAAACACAGAGACTCACTCTGTCAAGTATCACTATCATAGTCCAGAAACTAGTCTTCACTAAAATAACTGTAACAACTCCAATATGCAATATTAATCCAAGCGACCTTAGGAATAAGATTATCACACATCCTTCTACATATCATTATCTCCTCTCATTCTGATTCAACTATATAGTATCTATACACTTCTATCAGTCATCATACAATAGTAATAACCAGTATTTTCTCTCCACAGAAACACATGTTGACATCAATGACAAAACATGAATTCCAACAACATCAGTAGTACCTAATTCTAATATTATCCAACAATTTCAATTCAAATGTATATCCTATTTAACTCACCTAGCATGTGTGCCTCTACGTCAATTTTGCCTCCAATCAATTTTTTATTGTTCCCACATATTATAATGAATCCTCATGCAATATTTTAAAAAAAAATCAAAAATTCCATGTAAAATATGATAAATCAAAATTAATCCCATATCTCTTCGGAAATGTTTGTTGGAAAATGCCCCCAAATGAGTTAGTGATTCCAACGTACTTTTCTATCATCGAAATTCTCACGAACACGGGCAATATTTTTTAAAAAAAAAAATTCTTTGTAAAATATGATAAAGAAAAAGAAATCCCATAGCTGGTCAGAAATGTTTGTCATAAAATGCACCCAAATAAGTTAGTGTGTCCATCTAAACCATTATCCATGTTATCTTTTTTCTCTTTGTCTTCCATAATATAATCCCTGTAGATCGAATCAACCCCACCGAGTCCAGGAAAAGTGGATTTCACACAAACCTTTGACCTATTTTCTAATGAGTGTAAAGAATACCTATTACTCAACACATTAGATCACTGAAAATCCTCCATACTATATATACTTTGTCTCTTCTCTTATGATTTTTTGATTCCTCCACCTTTGATGACATACATTGGTCAAAAATCTCCCTAGCTAGGGATGACACACTCTTATTAATATCACCTTCCTCAAGGGATTGACATTGGTTAACATCCCATTGTAAGCCATCATCCAAAACACCCAAAGGAAACTTGGGAAAAAAATCATTGCTATGAGAGGGATCATGGTGATCTTCTTCAACTAGATGACTATTAACCCCTAACTTATTCCCTTCAAATTTGTTGTCGTCTAGGGGGAACATTAGCTTCATCCTAATTATTACCCTCCAATACCTCAACTAGTTGAGAATCCATCACCTTCTTTTCTTTCAATAATTGTTTATGGTCATAAGCTTTGGAGCCCTTCTTCTTATTCACCCTTTGAGGGTAATTTTTTTCCCAATGGCCAATATTTTTGCAGACAAAGTAAGGAAATGGAAAATTCTCAAAATCAACCAGTTGTGCCCATTTCCCAAACTTTGAGACACTATTAATGGACAATGGAAGGTCTATAAATTTTCCAACACAAATGCATATTATGGCATAAACAAACATGACTTTGAAGCCATCAATGGATCGATTGACATAATCTCTCCAAAGGATCTTGCAAAGCCCTTAAAAATATCTTCATTCCAATATTCCATTGGAAAAATAGGAATTCAGAGCCAAACAAGAGTAGATGTAAATATAGAATCATTTAAGTCTAGGTTTGGGTACCATTATTCGAGAGCCAACAATGAGTTAGCGATAACCCAAGGCCCTCTGCATAAAAAATTTGATATATCTTCCTCATTAGAGAAGGCTAATGAGATATAACCTTTTGGCATAGCTGTTATTTCAATATTTCTCTTGACCTACCATTCGATATTGTGTCTTCGACCAATGAACTTTCCTCTCAATGATAAAACCATAGCAGATACAATTTGATTTTTTACTGGATTAGGGATGTAAATGGAAAACTTACTAGAGGAAGGATCAAAAAATATTTTTAACTTGTGGAAAGACTCACTTACCATTTGGCTTGATTCCAAAAGGATATGATGAAGGGAACATCATAGGTTTTTCCTTGGCTGCCTCAAATAAGTCCTTAGCTCAGTTTGCAAGATTTTCATTAACCTTCCTTGGGTTTTCCTTAACTCAATTAGGAATGCCATGATCACATGGTGAAGACATTCCCCCTATTTGATGGTAAGCCCACCATATCGTTAGTCCCCATCATCAGGTTCCTTACAGTCCTCTAGGCCCTTATGTTGACTTCAGCCATTCTTTCCTTTTTGAAGGAGAGAACCCTGTGCATGTCCAACCCCCTGATCTACATAATATCAAGGTTAACCACCATTACAAAGGTTTCTTATCTCAAATCCCAATAATTTTTTTTTTTTAAAGAAAGGTTTCCTTTTGAGAATTGTTATATGTGCATGGTTCCACATGATAATCGGGATGTATAGCACCTTTTACAACAATTAGTTGTTTATTTTAAGAGCTACCTTGAATAGTATTAATTTATTTATGTTCTTTAGGATTAGAAGATTCATTTGTAAAAGACAAAGAAAATTAGTCAAATCATCTTCTAATTCTAAGATATTTTCATATAAAAGTTTAGAAGGAAAAATACAACTCACCAATGCTTCATCTCTAGACAAAATTTTATTGAAATGGATGAGAGAAGTTTCATTGAGGGAATTGTCAATCAAATCACCCTCTTTCACCATAAAGTCATCCTCTTGCACAAATTTACTCTTTCAAGGGAGGCGTATATCAAGAGAATAATCAACATTATTATCAAATGATTTGTCCAAAAGAGGGATATCATTGTGAGGAGTGTTAAATTTTTTTTGTTTCTTTAATACATTATCATGATGGAGAGTAACTTTGGGAGAGAAATAATTGACAGGTTCCTAAAGGGTATTGTTATATACCCTAAATCCTTCTATCACATTAGTCAATGTTTGACAAAAAGATAGTTTGGGAAGTGGGGAGGAAGAGTTAGTAGAGATCTAGAAACTATGAAGAAGGCATTAATATATTAAATGGCTTTATTGACATTTGACTCCTCTTCAATCAAGGTGAGAAAATAATCATATGCAAAAAAAACATTAATTAGCTTAGAAGGTGACAGAGAGAGGGAATCCCATAACTTTCCTTGAGGAAATTATAGAATTTTCCAACAACTAACCAAATATTTCAATTGTGAGAGCATACAAGTAAAGATCCAGAGGACACACATGCTATATAGACCAAAAGATCCCAAAATCTATGGAATGGTGACCATTAATGGTGATGCAGATAGAGGCAGGCCCAAAAAAAATATCCATACCCTAGGTGAAGTGGGTACTAAAACAAAGGGAAACTATCATAAAAAAGATGATGAGATATTTAATATGATAATAAGCTTAGGTGAAATAAAATTTTAAGAAAAAAACACTTTTTTATGAGTGGAAAATCCATTTTTTTAATTCCCAAAGAATAATAATATGATATAGGGTGAACCTAGATTTTTGTTGAAGCCAATTTTATCTAGTTTGAAGATTCTTTAGGAGTAATTGAAGAATTCTTAGAGCTAAAAATTTGATAATTATCTTGTAGGTGACATTGAGAAAAACTTAATCAATCACTTATCACAAATTTATTTTAGGATTCTAGGCTTAGGTATGAATCTAGTTTACCTTTATTCATTAGTTAACTTAAAGAGTAATTATGAAAGGCATTAAGATTCACTTTATGAAAGTTTAGACCCACATAGAACTAAAATAATTGATAAAATTCATAAGGAAAATCCCCACACACAAGAGTCTTACTATTTACCATGGAATAAATAAATTCCTTGAGATCCTATATAGAAAGAAATTATTTAGAAAAGGTGTGGTGGGCTTCATAAAATTAAGAAGGGACAACCCTAATAAAATTGGCTAGGGTTCAATATTACTAAGTGAATCCTCTAGATTGGTCAAACATTTATCATAATGGAAATTAAATATCAAATAAATTTTGATATCTCAAAGAGTGCCATTTGACCACCCTTGTTTCTTTTAATACCCAAAGAGAAACAAAAATGCATAAGAAGTTGTTACCAAAAAAAATAGAAGCTCCATCGCCCAAGTTTACATGATGAAATCTACCTCCATAACTCAAAATGATTGCAAGAGTGGTAAAGACTACTAGGCTAAAAAGGGAGCACCAAATATTTATGAGTTCATACCAAAATGGAGAATATAAACCTCAACTATTTCTAGGATTATAAACTCTTCATTACGTAAGAATTTGAAACTTGTAATAAAGGTTTCTATTGATCCCTAAGAGGCTCATTCCCAAATATGGGTAGTTGGGAAGTTTCATCAGAGTGGGACAAATTACACCCTGTGAAACCATATTTGGGATTATATAAGCTATAACTTCATGATTAGGGGTAGAGGAAAGGGAAAATAAGCTTTTACAAACCTCTTAAGATTTGTTCAATTCTTTGCACCAAAAGACATGATATAGGAATACTTTTTATAATGAAATCCAAACAAATGGCATTCAAGAACGTCTCTTTCTTATAGACATAAATAGTTCGTACAAGGGCTATATGAGCGAATAACATTCCCCAACGGTAATATTCATAATAAGAATACTATATATGATACAATTCATCCCTTATTTTAGCTGCGTTAGGAAGATAAAAATAATTCCTGATCCCAAATTTCTTAAAGTAAATTTAAAATGACTATAGCAACATAAGAAAACCAGATCAGACATAAAGTGAATCAACACATGAAACTTTGATTAATAAAAAAAGAAATTATGAAAGAGCACAATATTAATATTTCATTAAGAACATACATGCCAATGTTGGAGAATAAGCTCCAAAATAGAAATGCTATAACATAATTCCTAAGCTGACACACAATTGTGTGTAATTAGGAACACAATCGAGACTACTATAAATTCTTTCATAACTCATTCCCTAAAAATCTAGAATTATAGTCCTTAAAACTAGAGCCCAAGATTACATTATACAATGTATGTTTTTGGGTTTTATAGATCCAACCCACTACTTTACGCATCAATCCTAATCTGTCCATAATTATTCCATTATAACTATCAACATGTCAAATATTTTGGCATGATTACCTTGTTACTACTTTGGCATGGAGGCCAACTATTATTTCTATTAGTTATAACAAGCCCTCATGCCCACTATATATATATATATATATATATATATATATATATATATATATATATATATATTGTATTGTATTGCCTTAAAATGGAAGCACTGCCATGATAATAATTTTTAGCCCTCCTTAGGCGATGTTTTTTACCACCATCATATTGTCCCCTCATTTCTTCATCATCTCCTGCCTCTGTGCCTATTTAGGACCTTGATTGGGCCTCTCCGAGCACCTTCTATCCCACCTGGCACTTTTCCAAGGAGTTCTGACCCCCTGGGTCAAGGTTGACCTTGACCTTGACCTAGGTAAGGGTTGAACTCGACCTTGACCTAGGTTAGGGTCAACCTTGACCTTGACCTA
The DNA here is from genome assembly GCA_018584345.1 of Thuja plicata. Lineage (NCBI taxonomy): Eukaryota > Viridiplantae > Streptophyta > Pinopsida > Cupressales > Cupressaceae > Thuja > Thuja plicata. The sequence continues at coordinate 386,703 of MU225620.1, read as the reverse complement.
GGTCCCCCTTTCAAATCTGGAAGCTTGTCGACCGTGGGTGGTCATAAAAATTTCATTTTCCTGCTTCCAGGTCAGCTATTTTGGGTTCCCAAGCAGAAAATACTAAATTATATTTAATATAGGTCCTCTTCTATGGGCATGGGTCTAATTGGAATTTAATTCACCTATTTTGGCCTCTCTATAAGATTGTGCCCTAGTTTCATATAAAAGAAAGCTTTCTCCTCTCATTTTCTCTAAGTAAAAGTTAAGCACTAATTCTCTCAAAGTGAAATCAAGCAAAAGGTTCAAGCATCCATTGTTCTACATGTTTCCAAGATTTCAATCTGTTCAATTCTTCCTCTCAAGCATTCAATCTCTCCATTGAAGATCAAGGATTGAAGATTTCAAGCCTTTGAAGGGATTTTGTTCCAACATTCAAGATTCATCATTCAAAACCTAGATCTAACCATCATGGTGGTGTGATCTTCCTTCAATATCCTTTGTGCATCCTCAAGACTTTTTCATTCTCTTCAAGCTGGATTTCAAGCATACAATCATGGATGTTTATGGTTTCTATTGTGTCCAAGCTTTCATATTTAAACAATTGCTACATTTGAATTGCAATTGCATATCTATTCAATATCATAGCTTCCTTGTTAGATTCAATTCTACTACTTACTAGAATTCTATACATTATTGGTTTTAAGGTTAATTTCTAAATCAGGGTTTGACTAAGGTAAACCCCTCCTCGCAAATTAAAAAATATCTTTTTCTTGCAGATATAGGTTCGGGACTATGGATTTGAACTCAGATCTGGATACCCTTTTCAGCGAACTATCGGGATCTAAAAATAGATTTTTTGTTTAGGTAGCATAGGTCAGGGTCGAGATTATTGGGTCAGGGATGATATTTGTGGGTCAAGGTCAACCTTTTTCACAAGACAGTGTCAGATGGGAAAAATATTTCTGGGTTTTTCTCTTCCCTGCATTCTGGTTCCGGATCATACTTTAGATTTTCCATAAATAGAGTACAAACCTCAGAAAATAGAATTCTTCAAAATTTTAAATATTTCAAGGTTAGTGCATTCCTCCTATCCATTTCAATTCAAATCCTTAATCATTCTAAATCTATCACACATTTACATTCATTTCAAAACACATTTGAAGAGGGAAACCTAGGTTCTCCTTCTTTATTCTTATTTCCAATAGATTGATTCGTGCATTCATCCTTTTTGGGTTGATCAATTTGGATCCTTCCTTTGTGCATTTGAGAATAAATGGGAATATATTATTTATTCTGCCACTCTAAACATTAAATGTAAGGTGATAAGTGATTTAAGTATCAAAACACTCTTATTCTATTAAAATAATTTTTCTACCTTGCATTTTGGTGAACTCGTGATAGACAACTCTTTCTTTTTGGTGTTAGATTTGCATTTCATATTAGATTTTGCATGCATATAGAAGTAGGTTTTCATTTATGCTCTTGCATTTATATTTCAAAATTCATAAAAATCACAAAATTTCTTTAAAAATAAAAAAACATTTACATTTTTCATTATGTTCAACATGTATGATTTTTGTTTTGAATGCTTTGATGAGGCTTTTGTTGCTAAAGAGGATGGATCCCCTAATGAGGTACGTGAAAGTGAGGATGAAATTTGTTCAAATAAGATATCCATTGATCCTATTCCTATTTTATCCTCCTCTATAATCTCTTCAATTGACCATTACCATAGAAGTGAGTTAAGGATAGATGTTACTTCTTCTCCTAATATATGGCTTTTCTATGAGCCTACTTTAGAATATAATTATTCCCCCTTTAGTGGTCAAGCTTTAGGTGCTCCTACAATGTGCTTTATTGATAGGAAAGATAATCCTCCTATTTTGGATGAACCTTTGGTTTTGGATGTTGATTACTCTCTTCCTCATGAAGCCATTATGGGTGATTCTACTTTTTGGGATGAACCCTTTGATAAAGACATTGATTTATCTCCTCCTGGTGAAGATTCTTTAATACAAGAGGGTGATTTATTAATAGATGACATATTCATACATGATGATGACTCTTTGTATAAAACACACTCTCCTTATGTAGACATTTTAGAGAAAGAAGAAAACATTATAGATTCTTTACCTCTAATTGGGATTCCTTCTAGTGATGAGGCATTAGCAGAAAATGATATGAATTCCCTTAATGCTCTCCCTCTTAGTGATGATCCTATAGAGCATCAAGCTCCTACCTAATCTTCTCTTAGAATGTATTTTGTTTCTCCTTCTTGTGAATCTATCAAACATACTAATGATGACTTAGTGACTACTGGAGAACAATTGATTTCTTTTCATATGGCTTCTTGTTATGGTCATAGTTATCATTTACTAGTTAAACATGGATTCCATAGTCAATGATGTTCTAAGCATAAAAATGGAATTCAAATGCCCTTACAAAATGGGGGGCATGAGAATTCTTATGAATTGGGATTTAAACCTCAACAACACATCAATGTTACCAACATATCAAATAACATTTCAAAACATGATGACCCCATGAAGGAATTTGACCAAGAGGTTGTTATGCCTAACCTCCTTCGTGTTAAGATGATTACTAGACCTAAACACAAAAATAAATATAGTATATACTTGAATATTCTTCCTTTTTTTTTCTATTATATATTTCATGATCACGCTAATGAATATCAATCATAGTAAAGTTATCTATATATCATGTGGCAATGAGTTATATTTCAATCCTATTTTCTCTAAATAACATTTATGTTTCTATTATGGAAATCCATATTATGTAAACAATGTTAGCCTAATCTTTGGGGGATCATTGTCTTGCATAGTATTGTGAGAAATATAATAGGTCCCCTTTCATCCTTGGTCCCACACTTGTGGGGCAAGGATGCCATCCCCTTCTTTTTTGTCTTCCTGGGATCCACTTTTCCCTTGGTTAAGCAGTATCTATCTATTATGTGATATCCAATCATACATGAAAATTTTGGTTTGCATTGAGGATCTATGTCCTTGATCATAATCTATTTCATTGTTTGTCATGGAGTTTCCATGGTTGATAAATCTCTCACCTTGGAAACTAAATAGTGTGCTATCCCTCATAAGGGTTACTTTTTCACTTCTCACATGATATCTCTTTGATATGTAATATCTCTTGATATAATTTGATATATCCCTTGCTTTCACTCCTATGGGGCAAGGTATTTTCCTTCTTCCTCTATCTAAGGATCTACTTTCCTTATCTTAGTGGCATTTGTTTATCATATAACATTATTTTCTTATAAAGATGTATGTTTTGACTATGGATACCCTCTTATACGAGAGGTGATTGTCCTAGGTCATTACCTCTTCTTTATTTTGCAAATTAGTTTCTTTATAAACTCTTTTCCTAGATTTTTGGGTTAGATTTTTCTTCCTTCATTCCGAGATTCCTCTTCCTCTTGATTGCAGGGGGCTTGCTGATTGAATCTTTGGTCCCTCTTTTCTTTAGAAGATGACATTTTATCCTAAGCACTCCTCTACGGTGGTGGTCTTGATGATAAGATCTCTTCCTCTTTGAGGATCCTTTTTCCATGTGTGACATATCCATTTCATGATTATCTATGATCTTAGAGGTAAGGGTCAATACTCTTTGCTAAGGATATAGTGTATATTGTTGTTAAACTAGATATCTCCTTACCTTGTGAAGCAGGTATCCTCTTTTCGCTTCCTTATCCTTCCTAGTGGGTAGTCATGATAAGGAGGGAGGAATATATAGGGTCTCCCTTGTACTATATTTTACATTAGTTTACATTTTACAACATGCTAAATCTTCGGAAGGTAACACACATAAGTTGCTAAATCCTGAAGGGACACGCATTTTTACTTTTATTTTTGCTAAATCCTTGGAAGGTAACACACATAAGTTGCTAAATCCTTAAGAGATACACACTCTTTTAAATTTTTTAATATTCTAAATCCTTGGAAGGTAATGCACATAAGTTTCTAAATCTTGAATAGACACGCATTTTATATTCATAGTGATATAAGAATGTAGATCTATGGATATTATAAAAGCCGTCAGAAGATGCATTACAATTACAAGCACAGTTTATGGGTAAACCTGTTGGGCTCTCCCTCCTTGGTGATTCATATTAAGGTGGGAATATTACTAGGAAAGGTAATCACTATCTATTTTCTCTCTTTTTCACTTTCATGCTAGTAGGATTAGATCATGAACCTATGTTATCTATAGTGTTGTTCTTGTCTTGCTTATGTAGTCATGTATGTCTCTATGATTGATTTCTCTTTATTTTTCATATATTTTACGCATGTATGGTGAGTTAGAATCCTTGGTCTAGGGGCTCAATACATTTACCTAGTGGTTTTCTAACTCATTTCTATCCACCAGAGTATTTCTTCTAACTTTACCGAAAGCATGTTCGATTTCCATACTTCCGCTAAAGTGGGGACTTAATGTATCATCTTAAAATGGAAGCACTTCCATGATAAGAACATTTAGCCCTACTTAGGGGATGTTTGTGACCACCATCATACTATCCCCTCATTTTTGCATCATCTCCTGCCCCTGTGCCTATTTAGGACCCTGATTGGGCCTCTTTGGGCACCTTCTATCTGACCTGGCACTTTTTCCAAGGGTTCTGACCCGCTGGGTCAAGGTTGACCTCAACGTTGACCTAGGTAAGGGTTTAAATTGACCTTGAACTAGGTCATGGTTGACCTAAACCTTGACTTGGGTTCCCCTTTCAAATCTAGAAGCTTTTCGGATGCTGGAAGTCATCAAAAATTCATTTTCCCGCTTTCAGCTCGGCTGTTTTGGGTTCCGAAGTGGAAAATCCTAAATTATATTTAATATAGGTCCTCTTCTAGGGGCATGGGTCTAATTGGAATCTAATTCCCCTATGTTGGCCTCTCTAGAGGATTGTGCCCTAGTTTCATATAAAAGGAAGCTTTCTCCTCTAATTTTCTCTAAGTAAAATATTCTTTGAATATACTACTTGGGCTAGTCCTTTTAATGAGGACATGAATAAAGACACATTTTGCATTGAGGCACTTTATGGGAGGGTAGTTTGAAGTGATTTTTTTAGAGACTTCACAAAGACACCACATATCTAGGTTGCAGACTATAGAACTTGACTAGGATGCATTTTCCAATAAAGTGAATATAGATAGTTTATGCCACTTAGGAAAAAAAGAATGCGGTCAGGAAAGTGGTGAGGGATCGAGAATTGTAGATGGAGTCTACTAATAACAATACTAAGTAGATAGATATTGGACTTTATTAGTAACATTTCCTAAATGGGGCAATCTTCCTTTGTGGGTAACTTTAGTTTAATGCTATTCTAATTTTTTGGTCCTTTAAAGGGCACAAAGGATTGGACACCTTATAAAAGCTATAACTATTGAAATAGCCATCTGGTGGTTCTTGATTTTTTCTCTAACAAAATTGAGAAAATCCAAATAGAGACCATGATAGGTGAAAAAAAATACCCATTTGAATATCAATAGTTTCATTGAGGTCACAACACAACTTCACTTCATAAAATATCAATTTCTATGATTTAGTATGGTAAAACCAATCAAAAGAAACATACACAAAATTGTTGAGAGATCAAGAAATAGTTTACAAGAAATGTCGATAGGACAAAGTGAAGCCTAGAAAAATATAATCCAAATAGGAAAAAAAAGATTATTATCATTAGAGACAGATAAGTCTCAAGAATATGTCTAAAAAATGTATAGAATACTCAACAAACTCTTTCTCCCGTTGAAAAATAGCCCGAACATGACAATCCTCCACAAAGAAAAACAATGAAAAACATTTGGCTAGCTTTTTGAATGCTAGCTAGGCAAACTGCATGAGGGGCCCAATCATTAGCAACCTAATATTGAAGCATACTTTTAGGGGAGACCCTCCAAACAAAATAATTTATCAAAGGGAGCTCATCTACCATTTCCATGCAGTTGAAAAATCCTAAACTCAATAAACTACATAAGGTTTACTAGGAGACATACCTCATGAAAAGATTTGGTCGTGCAAATTTTGGGGTTTGCATTTTTAGTGAACAGGTATTTTTTATTTAATTTATTTAACAATTTTTTTATACTTTGGATATAGTTTTTATATATATGAGCTATATTATATGGTTTTTATAGCTTTATATGTAATCTTCAATTTTAATTTTGAAAGAATAACTATTCATTATTATTTTTGAAATAATTCTTTACTTTTAATTTATATGCACTAATAAACTTATATTTAATCTTTTAATATTTTGATTAATGGGGATTAGTATATATTTTAAAATAGAATTCATCTTTAAAACTTACCATTCTGCTCAAGTTTCTATGGATATTTTTGGGTCTCCTACTTATTAAAGATCTAGCGGTTAATTTCTTATACATGGAGAGGAGGGTATTAAATATTTTGAATTAAATTTACTCTTATCTTCCCCTTATAGTTGAGTCACAGATCACCTAATTAGCTTGAATCATTGTCCTGCATTTATAATTTTACTAAGGTGGTCATTCATCTTGAATGCGGAGACTACATTAAGGACATTGAACAAACAACTTAAAATTCAGAAGGAACTGAGAGACATGACAGAACTTGGATTCACTGAAAACAACACTACTGAGAAAGGAGAGTACTCTAATCAACCCGACAACCAAGATATTGCTTCCCCACCAAAGTCAAATAATCCTACTTGCTACTATAGTTGGAAACCTAGACATACAACCAATGTGTGGAGGAGAAAAATAGGTAAATCACCAAGTACTCCAAAGTTTAATGGTTATTGTTATCATTGAAATAAATATGGACATCAAGAATTTGAATATAGATCTAAGATTGCTAAAAACTCATGGAAGCCAAAATTGTATGGCTATTGCAACACTTGCAAAAGATGGGTACCTAACAGGCATAATAGACCAAGCATCCGACAAGGCACATCCATACCATGGTACTACAACACAAGGAGCTATTGTGCAACATGTGCAAGATATGGACATATTGCAGCAAATTGCATTTTGATACATAGTAGAAACAATAGGAGAACATGCAGAAATCCTGACATGGCATGATTTCATTGTCACGGGTTAGGTCACCTACCCAAGGACTATAGGTATCAAGGTAAAGCTTTAATTGAAGAAGATAAATTTGAAAAAGAGAAAGTGAATGTTGAAGAAGTGAGAAATCAAATGAATAAAACATGGATAAGGAAGACAAGATGATGGAACATATTTTGGAATAGCTGATGGCATTGAATCCTATGGGTTGGGTGCACCTAACTCCACCTATTCAGTGAAAGGTATGTGTAGGAACGAAAAAGTTAAAACTTAAATCCAAAATTTGTTCCTAGTATTAGTGCAAAAATCCATATAAGAATACTAACATGCATCTAGATATATTTTGTGAAGTTGATATTTCATGTTTGATCAGTAAAGGAAATTTTATTTTGTTTTGGTAAAAGGAAGTAATGTAGTAATTGATATAAAGTGAGTTTGCATCGCATTTAATGTTCCTTTAATAGCCATTGGAAAATCTAAATGAATGAAAACATATAAATAGAGTGTTTTGTCTATCATTCTTACCTAATGTTTTCGTATAGCACCTGAGCAAGTTAAAGATAAAAATCATGTACAAGCATCCAAATGATTGAAGAGTTAATCATGAATGAATCAAAATGCATTAGAGTACATATTTGAGTGATTTCTATTGTTGAGCTAGTTGTGTAAGATAGAGTGAGTTGTAAGGAACAAAAGCTAGTTCATTTGAGCATTGTTAAATATGAAAGTAATGGCACCAAAGGCGTTAAAACCCAATTATTGTTGAGAAGGTTGATCCTGTCAACCCTAAGTATAAGTTGCATCCTGTGAAGGCCACAAAACCAAACAACATGGGAGATATCTCATCCATACTTGAAAGGGTTATCTTGATAGAAGATCTTCATTCTTTTATCCACTGTAAGATTGAGGAGATATGTGAAGAAGAGATTGATACATCATTTCAAAAGTTGTGTAAATGGGAAACTAAAGGATGACCACATTCATCTAGAGACTAAGTCTAACTCATGCCTTACATATACCAAGAGTCCTCAAGACTGAATGGATCGGGATGGTACTTAACCAAGCTCATGATCAATTTATGTGGCCTGATCAACTAGCCAAGATTAAAAATGACGTTCTGCACATAGTGACTAGATACCCAATCAGTGAAAGATCAAAGGCTATTAAGCAATTTGATAAGTACAAATTGAGTGAACTTACAAAAGCACAAGGAGACAAAATATGTTTAAATATATGAACTATGCATGACCCATAATTGAGTTTTGAATGCAAAATTATATCTTATCAAGTCTCCCAACTATCTCGAGTTTATAGTGTACCATGTGGAGCAGTAGATCCCGCATATAAGATTGTGAAGAAAGGTATGTAGATTGACATATGTAAATTATTTTTGAAGTAGCTAGATGATAACATGAACACCATTAGTAAAACCAAGACCAACACATTGGAGTTGGATCATTACTCGTATGCATAGTCTTTTATTTCCAAAAAAAATTCCATCTGTTGGTAATGTAATATGGAATGTAGAAAATTTGGTTATGTATCACATAAATGAATACATTTGGATCTTAGGAGATAATTTTGACATGGTGATGAATGATTTTTTTTTTAAGTTTCAATCTAGAATGCATAAGAGATATAGAATTCCACCTCATTGAGTGCAGAAATATGAAGACAACATATATTTTGAGGTTAATATTGACACTTGCATCATTAAGGCAGTTGACCCTAGCTCTACTTGGCTCCAACCAATTGGATATGAAATAGATATTAAATTTATTTCACATCAAATTGAAGCTTTATTAGAAAAACCTGTTAACGAAAGATCAAAGCATTATGGAACCTATGAGGATGTAAAAGAGAAAATCAAACAAGGTATTTTGATGCCTAGAGTTCTAAGGAAATCTAGTTAAATGATTGTTGATTTGTCAAATAATTTTGGAGTTAATGATAAAGAAGATGATGAAGAACCGTAAGTTGAATAGGATAAGAAACCACAAGTGATGAAGTCATCACCAAGAGTCAAGGATACTAGACAAAGTATAATATCTTATGTTACATCGATAGATCAGAAGAAACTTGAGGTAGAGCCACCAAGAGACAAAACCTATGTAAGAGGAATGAAGATAGTTAACCAACCAAGAAGAAAGTTGAAACTGCCAGCAGAAAATGAGATAGATTCTAAGGATATCAGTAAATACAAAGTTGTGGAAAATAAACCCTGAGCACCAAGGAGTGTAGATGACATTCTAGATACAAGGAAGAAGTAAGGAGGGTTTAATAGGATGAAGCATACAAAGTAAAATACACAGAGTGAAGAAAATAAGATAAACATTGATGATGCAATTGTGTTTACTTGACACAAATTCAGATACATTCCTATAGAAATTATTGATAAGTTACCTGTTGAACTATATAACAAGATTAATGCTAGATGGAAATATGCAATGAATGTTGAAAACAAAATGAGGGAGAGATCCCTAGTACTAACTATACCAGAATTATCTATCACTAAAATTGATGAAACATTGAAGAAGTACTCTAAACATTTCCTTGTAAAAGGAAGATATTTAAGGATTATGATCGGAGACTTAGGGTCAGTACAGAAAGAAATTGATGATAAACATGGAGACATTTTTTTCATCAAGAAGATAACAAAGTCACAAGGAGAGAAAATAAATGATGATACACTTAATAAAATTGTTAAAGAATATCAAAGTAGGATTAATCCTATTTATCTAACACTTGAGAATGATGGGATCATTTAAGATATCAATGACAAGGATCAAATAGAAGATATATCACAAGATGGAGATGTCCTAGCCATCAAAGAAAGGAAAACATAGTCTATGGACCTAAATGACAATGCTACAACGACCATCATGGAACATGTTTTAGAACAAGAACAAGGCTATCCAGACACTTTGGAAGGTATGTCTAAAGTCTCAATGGATACGGAGGAGAAGGCTAACAAAAAAAAAAAGGAGACAAAATAAGTCACAACTGAGGAGCCTAAGGAAACCAAAACCACCACAGTTCAAAATACTGAGTCACTTTCTTCCACTGAGACTACACAAAAACAAGAAGAACTAGAAAAGAAGAATCCCTAAGAGCTATAAGAAGAGAAATTAGAGGATAAAAAAGAAGATAAATCATAGGAGAAACAAGGAGAGAAAACCAAGGAGAAACAAGAAGAGAAAACAAAGGAGAAGCAGTAAAATATGCATGAAGACAAGAAAGATGCACATAAAGACAAAGGTATTTCTAATGAACCTACATCTGATGTGCTAAAGGCTTCTCTTTCCCAAGAATTTTCTACTAATGACAGTATTTCAGCTAAGGAGAAGAAATCAAAGAAGAGAAAGGTAGTTAACTTGAGTCAACTAATTATAGTAACTAAGTTAGATGTCAATACACTGAAACCAAAAGAATTATCTAAATATGCAGAGTTACTCATGTAGAAAGCAACACAAGACAAATTAGTGCAAAATAAATCAAAGACCATTGTGCTAGAAAGTGATAAGGTTGTATTGCAGATGATTGTTCCTGAAGATGATGTAAATGAAGATGGAATCCTACTTAGTCAAGTGGAAGAGATAGTGAAACAAATAAAGGCCCAAGAAATGACACCATTGATTATATGATGAAGATTAAGGAGAAAAAAATGGAACACCAAATAATTGAACATATTCTGCAGAATATGGCATTCAATAAGGTATCACTTTCTGAACTATGCACATAATAGGAGAAAAGATTAAATAATATCCTCTCCTTATTTCATGTATTTTTCTCAATTTCAAAATTTATATAGGAAGTCATAAAGAAAGTTGAGTCTGTAGAAAAAGAGTTGACCGAGAAGCTAAAAAATGTAATGATATAGCCTGGACCATTGCAAATATATTACCCAAGGTTGAAACATTTGATGGGAATAGAGCATGAACTTAGAAGAGAAAAGAACAAGATAAGGATGGAACTACTCGAGCTGCAAGCTATTTTTATTTCCCATATTGAATCAATGCAAAACCACTTAAAAGAGGCCAAATTTTTGGTCAATATTCCCAATGTTAGTTCCATGGACATAATGATTTGATTGGAAACCAATACTAGTGAAGAAATTATTGTGTTAAACGCTTAAAAGAAAGCATTGGAGACATCCCTGGAAGATTCCCAGAAGAGGTATAAACACATTTTTGAGATCTTATATCCAATGGAGCTAAGTAAAAAATTTCCTTTTGGCATATTTATCAAAAAGGGGATATATATTGTGCAAAGTATAAAGGAGGATATACATGTATATGCATAAGAGAAAATATATTATATAGAGGAATTATTATCACAGGGAGAGTTATAAGTTATAAGTTAGCCAAAATTTTGATGACTTTGAGTTTTTATCAAAAATGCCAAACTAATGCCAAACGGGGAGATTGATACTCCTAAGAGTTATTTTTTTAAATTAGTTTTATCAAAGTCATATTGACTAAGTAAGTCAGTCGGTGAAAGGCGAGAAAAGTATAAGAGTGATCGGTAAATCAGAAAGAGCCATATTGAGTCAGTCGGTAATCCACGGAGAAAGCCAAGCACCAAGTAGTGCATAACTATTATCAAGCTTATGGATAATAGTAGTGCATAATTGTCCTCTAAAAGATAACATGAGAAGATTGGAAGGGTCGATAGCCTGAGTCAACTGGAGAGTAGAGTTGAGCTTATGAATTTTTTAAATAGACAGGCTCTTGTTGATATTGATCTCCAGGGTGTTAATTATACTTGGTCTAATAGAAGAGTGGGTGTGGACCTTATTCAGGTTTGTCTAGATCATTCCTTGATCTCTGGAAGCTGGTTCAACAGATTTTCCTGGTCACTTTCCTCTCTCACGAAGGTTGGGTCTGATCACTTCCTTCTCTCCTTTGTTTCTTATTCAATGAAGGTAAAGGGAAATTTCCCTTCAGATTTGAGAAAATGTGAATTGATCATCCAAAGATGGAGCAGAGAATTAGGGATTGGTAGAATGTTGACATTCGAGGTTCTGCTATGTTTTGGGTGTCTAAGAAACTCCAGCATCTAAAAATGAATATTAAATCTTGGAGTAAAGAAGTGTTCAGTGACATCTTCAAATCTAATCTTTATCTAAAAATGGAACTTGATGTTATTAAGGATACTATCTAGAAGATAGGCATGTCTCAAGACCTTAAGGATAGGGAGATGACTCTTTTGGCCAAAACTCATAACATCATTTCTAAAGAGGAAGTGTACTGGAGGCAAAGGTCTAGATTGCTTTGACTGAAAGTAGGAGATAAGAACACTAGGTTCTTCCACATGTCATCCTCCAAACATAGAGCTTCCAATAGAATTTCTAGACTCAAGTTGGAATCAGGTGTGGTAAGTAATGAAAAGGATATTTCTTTGGCTATGGTTGATTTTATTTCTTCCCTTCCTTCAAAAGATCAATCTCTTTTCCTAGTTAACCATGCCTTGCTTCTTGATTCTATCCCTTCCTTATTGGATGATGTTACTAATAAGAAGTTCACTCCTATCCCCTCCTTAGAGGAAATTAAGCTTGTTGCTTTATCTTTTGAGGGTGACAAGTCTTCGAGCCCCATACAGGTTTCCCTTGTTCTTTTTGCATAAATTATGGCACATTGTGGGTTGGGATATCTATAATGTTGTTAAATAATTCATTGGGTATAGAACTATGCTTGAATAAATTAATGTTACTTTCATCGCCTTGATTCACATGACTCGTGGTGCTGATTCGGTTGACTACTTTAGGACGATTAGCTTATGTAACTCGGTGTATAAATTTTTTTCCAAGGTTCCCACTTTCAGATTGCTGTCTATCCTTCCCCACATTATCTCCCCCCAATAGAGTGGTTTTTTTACTAGAAGGAATATTCTTGATTCCATGATGAAGGTGCATGAGGTCATTCATTCTAACCACTCTCTAACAACCATATTTTCTTGTTGAAGCTCGTTCTCTTGAAGGCTTATCACTGGGTGGACTAGGATTTTTTGATCAAGATTCTTCAATCTTTTGGTTTCTGTGATAAATTCTTGCATCTTGTTTCCCGGAAGGGAGGAAATTATCTGGATGGAAGGGAGCTCTATTAATTCAAGTGGGTAAACTTCAACTTCTATAGGATTCTCTACAAAGTATCCCCATCTATGCCCCAAGTCTGTTTAAAATCCCTGGTAAAGTTGCAGATATTATAGTTTTGATTCAAAGAATTTTTCTTTAGACAGGGGTGGAAGAAAGAAAGAGATTAGCTTTAGTTTCTTGGGACAAGGTTTGTACTCCAAAGAAATGGGGAGGCTTGGGGATCCGCCCTTTAAGAGTTACCAATCAGGCTCTCCTAGATAAAAATATCTAGAAAATCTATGGTGAGGAAAAAGAGTGGAATCTATGGTGGAAAATATCTCTTCTCCTTCCCTCATATATCAGATTTTATGACATCTGATGTGATGGTGTGCATGGATCTTTTATTTGGAACTGTATCCAACAAGCTAAGGAGACGACCTTCAAGGGTGCTAAGTGGTGTTTGGGTACTTGCAGCAAAATTAAGTTCTGGGAAGATTGTGCCCTTAAATATTTTCCTCTAAATTCTATTCCTTCTGTCCAGCCTTTTATTGATATCTGTTTACAGAGATTTAGTTCATGAGCTAAGGATTACTGGGAGTGTTAGGAATAAGGTGTCTCAACCTTGGATAATTCCTATTCTTATTATTTGTTTTGTAAAATGTATTTTCTTTCAAATAATGTAATTAAGTGTGAGTGTACATGTCTAGTTGGCATGTTGATGTGTCACTCCACTTGATGTGTCGGCATCTTGAATTGTGTGTAAGGAGATCATGGCTGAAACGGTTATGACGGATTCCTATGACACGTAAGAGCTATTTCTAGAAGATTCAATGATGGGTGAAGACATGCAATGACATGTGACAACCGATAAAGTTGAGTACTGTACACTCTTCCAATCCTTAATCCCAATTGTAGGGTTTGGGGCATCACCCCAAAAAAATTGTTAGGGTTCCTATTTTCTCAAGACTGGTAAAACCCTAATACGACTATCTTTGGAAGTTGCCCTTAAAAGGAAAGAACATGATATAAGCATTTTTTAGGGTTACAGGAAAGGATACGAAAAGAGTGTATTTTTGGTATAATCTGGTGCTACTAGATTTTTCTGTGTGTGTCAATTGTCTCCTGAAAGAACTTGCATTGCAAGTGTGTTGTAACCGTTGTGTTGAAGATAATACATTGTGCAGGTTTTGGAGTGCTGGGGTTTTTTACCGAAAGGTTTTCCCCAGGG
>MU225620.1:355633-369533 GCA_018584345.1 Thuja plicata | reverse complement strand
TGTGCTTTTTCTTTGATTACTAACACTGATGAGCCTAGATCTATGAAAGAGGCTTTGGGCATGGAAGATGCAGGTTCCTAGATTGAGGCTATGGATGATGAGATGGCTTCATTGGAGAAAAACAAAACTTGGGACTTTGTACCTTTGCCTAAAGGGAGAAAATCTGTTGGTTGTAAATGGGTGTTCAAGAAGAAATTTTGTGCAGATGGCAGTGTTGAAAGGTACAAAGCTAGATTGGTTGCAAAGGGGTATAAACAGGTAGTGGGAATAGATTATGGTGAAATATTCTCTCCTGTTTCAAAGTTGACATCCATTATAAGTTTGTTATCTCTTGTTGCATCATATTATTTAGAGATAGAATAGATGGATGTGAAGATAGCTTTCCTTCATGGTGATTTGGAGGAAGAAATTTATATGTCACAGCCTGAGCACTACATTGTTAAAGGTAAAGAATCCTTAGTTTGCAGATTAAAGAAATCTCAATATGGTTTGAAGCAATCTCCTAGGATGTGGTACCTTAAGTTTGATGCCTTTGTGTTGTAAATTGGATTTGTAAGATCGAAATCAGATCATTGTGTTTATTTCAGAGTTGAAAATGATCACCTTCTTATTGTTGCATTATATGTTGATGATATGTTGTTGTTTGGGAAGGGTAAGGGTATGATTTTTGATTTTAAATCTCAGTTGTCAGCACAATTTGAGATGAAAGATCTTGGGGCAGCAAGGTACATCTTGGGTATGGAAATCAGTAGAGACAGGTCTAACAAAAAACTTTGGTTGAGTCAGAGTAAGTATGTGAAGTCTGTGTTAGACAGGTTCAGCATGGCAGATTGTAGACCACTATGTGTTCCTGTTTTAGTGGGAAAAAAGTTTTCTGTAGATGATTGTCCAAAATCTCCTATTGAGGTGGAGGACATGAGTAGAGTACCTTATGCTAGTGCAGTTGGCAGTCTTATGTATGCTATGGTCTGTACTAGACCAGACATTGCCCAAACAGTGGGAGTCCTGATTCAGTTTATGACTAACCCTGGACAGGTACATTGGGATGCAGTTAAGTGAGTATTCAGATATTTGAGGGGTACATCAGATTACTCCATATGTTACCACGGTAACTCTTCTGGATCTCCACATTCAATTTGTACTTGTGGGTTTGTGGATTTTGATTGGGCAGGTGATATTAACAATAGGAGATCCACCAGTGCTTATGTGTTCACTATGTTTGGTGGTGCCATCAGTTGGATGAGTAAGGGACAACCTGTGGTTACTTTGTCTACTACAAAAGCTGAGTACATGGCTGCTACTCATGCGTGTAAGGAAGCCATTTGGATTAGGATATTGTGTTTTGATGTTGGTGTTGATGCATAACAGATTACTATTTGGTGTGATGGTCAGAGCGCTATTTGCCTTGCAAAGAATCCAACTTTCCATGCCAGAACGAAGCACATTGATGTGTAGTTTCACTTTGTGAGAGATATGGTTGAAGATGGAAAGGTAAATTTGGAGAAGGTAGATACTGTGAAGAATATTGCAGATGCATTAATGAAACCAGTGGGCACTACAAAGTTCAGATGGTGTTTGGAGTCTATGGGCCTTTTGGCCTATAGTGGTTAGTTCCTGTTATGTTCCTATTGCTCTTACAAGGTGTTCGACAAGTGGGAGAATATTAGGAATAAGGTGTTTCAACCTTGGATAATTCCTATTCTTATTATTTGTTTTGTAAAATGTATTTTCTTGCAAATAATGTAATTAAGTGTGAGTGTACATGTCTAGTTGGCATGTTGATGTGTCACTCCACTTGATGTGTCGGCATCTTGAATTGTGTATAAGGAGATCATGGCTGAAATGGTTATGACAGATTCCTATGACACGTAAGAGCTATTTCTAGAAGATTCAATGACGGCTGAAGACATGCAATGACATGTGGCAACTGATAAAGTTGAGTACTATACACTCTTCCAATCCTTGATCCCAACTGTAGGGTTTGGGGCATCGCCCCAAAAAATTTTTAGGGTTCATATTTTCTCAAAGAATGGTAAAACCCTAATACAGCTATCTTTGGAAGTTGCCCTAAAAAGGAAAGCGCATGATATAAGATTTTTTTAGGGTTATAGGAAAGGATACAAAAAGAGTGTATTGTTGGTATAATCTGGTGCTACTAGATTTGTCTATGTGTGTCGATTGTCTCCTGAAAGAACTTGCATTGCAAGTGTGTTGTAACCGTTGTGTTGAAGATAATACATTGTGCAGGTTTTGGAGTGCTGGGGTTTTTTACCGAAAGGTTTTCCCAGGGTAAATCATTGTGTCATTCTCTATTTTCTATATGCATGGTATGTGGCTGCAATATCATTGTTAAAGTAGTTAACGAATTTGAAATTGTAAGGATTTAAAAGAATTTGCACAATACTTTCCTATAGAGATTAGTGTAGGAAGTTGTTTCTGCACCTGAGTTTCTTTACAGGGAGAACCAGTCTTGGGTTGATCTATCTGCTGTAAATTTTTCTCTTAAGCCTTTGATTCTAGATCTGAATGTTTGGAAAGTGGATTCTACCAAGGAGGATGACATGATTTGGGGAATTCTCCCTTTGGGAGTCTTTTTTATTGCTTCTACAACTAATATTTTGCTGAATCCGCCAGATCCTCTACCGTTTTGGGCCCAGGTTTGGGATAAACGGTTAACTCTTAAAATTAACATTTTTTATTGGCTAGGTTTGTAGAATAAGATTCTTACTATTGATAATCTCAAAAAGAGAGGCATGATTCTACCTAACAAATGTTTTCTCTGTAAGAATGATGAGGAATCGGTCTTCCATATGTCTATTGACTGTTGATACTCCTGGGAATTTTGGAGCCTTACCTTGCAATGCTGAAAGATTTGATGGGTTTTCTCGAATAATATGGATAATTTATTCATTCAGTGGAGAAATGCTATGATTCTTGTGTAAAGGTTTCTATGGAGCATCATTTTCCCTCATGTTATTTGAAAACTATGGCATGAATTCAATGTCAAAGTGTTTACGGATAATCCCCTACCTCCGGTGGTGATTGCTGAAAAGATTAAGATTAGCATTAAGGAGAATTGTAATGTCTTGAATGGAGATAAGCTAGATTTTAATGCTGGATTTATTACTGGCAGCAAAGCCAAACCCTCATCCCAGCAGGTGAATGTCATCTAGCTAGATAAAAGAAAAATTTTACGGTGCGTGGAAGGGTCATCCAGGTCCTGCCGGTTGTGGTGGTATAGTTTGGGATGACATGGCCAATTGTATTACTGCCATGGCATTCCCCATTGGTGTCGAGAGAAAGCACGTGGCGGAGGCTATGGCTCTCCTACACACATTAAAAATTATAAATGAGGACATGCCTTTGAACATGTGGATTGAAGATGATTCGATGAATATATTAAACTGCATAAAAGGAATTACTAAGCCATCCTGGTCTATTAATGATATTATTGATGAGGCTCACATAATCATTAATTCATTAAATAATTTTATTATTTTTCATAACTTCAGGGAGGCAAATTGTACTGGGGATGTGCTGGCCAACATTATTATTAAGGCTGAGGACATCATGATTTGGCATGGTGGTAGTGATTTGACAGTTGAGTTGAAGACCAAGTTGGCATTTGATCTAACTCACAACAAAAGAGAAAATTTGGAATATCTCAAAAAGCTTTGATGAAAAGACACAAGTTATTTAATGTTTTTAAAAGGGTTAGGAAAATTCTTGTCTTTCCCAAGGTTGCTAAGTGCAGACACACGTATACTTGCATTGCTATCAATTTGAATTTGGCTATTGTTTTCTATCTATGTTTTTTTTCCACTATCTCTGTTGAGAGTCTATTCTCTAAGGGCATCATGGGAGGAGGGCTTAACCATAGGGACCCAAAAAATTGTAAAAAATGGAAGATTATACTAATGTCTTGGATAAGCTCAACAAGGGTGGCCTCACTACATACATGGAGCACCTTCCTGGGTCTAAAGATGAAGTCACAAAAGCTTTTGTTGCGAGCTGGAAGGATGAACTATGGTTATTGGGTGACTGGCTTTTAAAATCACCAAAGACCTAATTGTAGAGGTGTCTAGCTTGAATACCAAGGGCATGAAGTTTTACACAAATAAGAAGATATCCCAAAAGGCTATCCATTGTTTCCCAAAGGACACTTGGCAGAGGCTGAGATTCTGGTGAAAGATTATAGGGGTTGTTATGATGTCAAATCCATCAAGGAGTTCTATGCGAAGGTGCTTACTGTTGTCATGTTGTATATCTCCCTTGATGGTAGGTATAAAATGGCTCATTCCTACCATTTTGTGATTCTTTGTCATTTTAGACATAAGGTTAGGATTTCATTCCCTTTTTACCTTCTGCATTCTCTCTGTCATTCCATAATTGACCACGGGAAAAAAGGGATCAAGCCCATTCTGTATGAGGGTCACATTCTTTTAGTTGTTGAGAATGTGAAGAAAATTACGGCTAGTAGCCCTCTTATCCTCTCACCTAGAGACTCTGGTTCTACTAAGGCCTTGGGTAAACATATTTAGGAGGGGGAGGATATTGCAGAGCTGACTATTAAAAAATTAAAATTTGATAAGAAGAAAGTTATAGATACAAACTATGAAGGAGAGAGTGTTGATGGTTATGTTGATACTGATTACACCCCCACACCCAATCTAATGACAAAATTAAAGAGTGTCTTTTGGTTTCAGCGACTGATTCTGGCGATGATGGGGACAAGCCCATGTTTGCCCATATCGCCAAGGATAAAGGGAATAAACCTAAAGATAAAGAGGGGGATGTGGGTGGTCAAAAATTTCCAATATTGGTCAATTATGCTAGCTCTGAAGATCATGATGTTCCCATCTCTCTGAAGCTTGAAGTTTTCATGGAGGTGCAGTTAGAGAGGAAGGAGGATGATACCCCTAGTATGGAGACTGCTAAGAAGGGTAATTTCCCTTCTAGTTCTAGGAATATTCCTTTTTCTAGAATGGTCAACATGCAGGAACATAATGTCTAACTCCTTCAAGAAGACATGGATGAAAAAATTGAACCCACTTTTGGGGTTCTCCAAACTATGAAGGTGATGTCGATGTATTCATTCCACCTTATAAAATGGATCTTCAAGGAAATAAAAAGCCTCAACCCTAGCTTTCGATCCCTCTCCGCTAGAGTTGATCTTCTTCAGGGAAATCTGGATTCAGGCTCGGTTGGGATTGATGGTAATAAGGAAAAAGTGGAGGAGAATAATATGAAGAATCTAAAGGAAAGACTGGACATCCTGGAGAACACTCTAAAGAAGCACATGAACTATAATAACCTTTTTATGGGTTCTTCTAAGGAGTTCTTCAACACCATCAAATTGGAGTTGGATGTTGGGCCTCCAAATGTGAAGATTGAGGATGATAAAGATGAAGAGGATGGTATTGGTCTGGGCAAACGCACACGTTCTGCTAAAAAGAAGAAAATTCAAGACAGGATCTTGGAACTCTTAGACTTCAACACTTCTCTCAAGAAGGTGTTTAAGGCTAACAAGGAAGGGGAGGGTACTCTTCTGGAGTTTTCCTAGGTCTTTTTGTTCCCCTATTTTTTTTCTTGTTCATTTTTTAGTTTTCGGTTGCTGGGTAGTTTAGCTGGTTTCTGGTTTTTGTCTCTAGTTTTTTTTGTGTTGGTTATGGGTCATATTTTAGTTTAGTGGTATTATCACTTATTTCTTTTTTATAATGGTTCTAAGGGGTTTTGGGTCCCCATAAAACTTGTTTTTAGTAGCAATCAAAAACAATTACCGATCAAGTTAGATTCTGAGTAGTGTTACTCACTGAGGAGAAATAGTTACTGAGTCGAGTGCACTATGTCACTAGGAAAGAAAACTAAGCACAAAATATTTTATAGAATCCAAGGTGAGCGCTAGTTAGAATATTGGAATCACAAACGACTGATTGGACATGATCACGAGATAGATTCACAAATGAAATATAAGAGGAATAATGGGTTTTGAATGGAACCAACCTTGCTCCACTTAACCTACACCATTGAAGGAGAAAAAACTTGAACTTTCCCACTGCCTAAACATCATATAAAATTTCAAAGTTTAAAGAACATTAAAAGAGTGTGTGTGTGTGTGTGTGTGTGTGTGTGTGTGTGTGTGTGTGTGTGTGTGTGTGTGTGTGTGTGTGTGTACGAGCATGTAAGAAAGAAAGACACAAAGTATGAGATAGTGATAGAGAGAGAGAGAGAGCATAACATAGTACAAATCAGTTATGGTAGAATAATGAAAAATTAATAATTTTGACATTACCAAGTGTAGTATGAGGTAATGATATCTTTGAGCATAGACAGTCTGAATAGCATTTGATTGATGTGTTTTTACAGACATTTTGTAATAAGTTTTATTGTATTAAGAGGTGTAAATCTCATTATTGGGTACACCCTAATAGGTCTCATTTCATAAATCCTTTAACTGGGTACATCTCTTAGATTAGAGATTGTAAAATCCTATAGCAAGGTAGACTGAATAAATCTTATTATACTCCTAACAGGGTAAGCTATAATAAAATAGCTAACATTGTAGCTCTAATCAAGCAACCTTTTAATGTGGTAGTGAAGGATTGTGGGTGTCATCCCCACCACATTTTTTTCATCTAACAAAGGATTTCTGCCTGACCAAAAATATGTTTATTATGAGCTATGATTACATGCTTTAGTTTATATGCTTTACAATATTTACTTGCAATATATTGAGCTCGGTAAATGTTCAGAGTCATTGTTAAAAGTTTTTACTAGTACTAATTCACCCCTTCTCCCTCAGTACTTAACTTTCCATAGTTAATCCAACACCCTACTATCAATACAAGCATTAATAACATATTAGAGAATCAAATTACTCTATTCCTAGATCATCACATAGATTAATGCTTTCAAAGAGAAAGCATCTCCTTCCACCCAGAATTTGGATAACATTTTGGCAAATACACATTCTCTGTCAAAAGGTATAAAGGACCTTAAAGAGGATCCTAAATAGAGGATGTCAATTCTTGAGAAGTCTTTATACCAGATCGAGGAAAATATGAGAGTTGTTGCAATCAACAAGACCACCATTGATAATACTAGTGAAGGGATAAAAAAACTTAATGAGCAAATTGAGGCTCTTTAGGTATTGTCGAAAGGAATTCTCCTTCCCCTACTGCAAGTATTAAATTGGCCAAAAATATCAAAATTATGGAAACAAGTATGAGGATGGGAGACATAGTCTCTCCTAAGGATATTGAAGTTAATATAGAGGGCATCGCAAGGATCACTACATTAGCCCCTGTCGCTAGATTGTGCAACAAAGACGGGGGTATGACCCCTCTTGATTATATTATTAGGAAAGTTAAAGATATTAAAGTTTATATCATTCAAAACAATGAGAGTATGGTGAAAATTTTGTAGTTTCCTCTGGGGTACTTTTCCCTTGTGTTTCAAGATTGTTTGGTGTTTGTTTTGCATTTGGTTTGTGTCTAGTATTCGTCTCAAAGTGTTTGTTCTATATTTTTGTTAAACTTAGGGTTCTCATCCTTGTGAAACAAATTTTCCTTTAATAAAAAATTAAAAAATAAATTTTAAAATTATAACATTGTAAATCATTTAAATTAAATCACTATTATATTATAATATTACAATATATTATATTTTAATATTTCTATTAAATTCTTATAAAAGAAAAGAATAAATTTAGTATTATATTATTGTGTCATTATATTTTTATTTTATCTTTGGCTCTTAGCTTAAGAGCTTCACCTAAAATAGTTTCATAGATGACCTCCATAAAAAGAAGAAAATAAGATTTTATGTAGAAATACTTTTAAGTTCTCATGCTCTATTATAATATATTTGAGGATTTTTTTTGTTTGGGCACTTTCAATTCTATACTTATTGTAATATACTTTTCAGTTAATTATCTAGTAGTAATATACAGATGTTAAATACATCTATCTTAAAAATATAAAAAACTATCAAAATTTAAAATTATTTTATTACTTAAAATTAAATTTATCTATATAAATCTATACAATATTTATTATAAAAACATCATTCTATTAAAAATTATTTTCTCATATATTATCTAATTCAAAATAATAATAATAATAATAATAAATCAATAATAATAATAATAATAATAATAATCGATCAATCAATCATTATGCTCCACCTTTTACTACCATACCATTATAAATAACTTTCAATGTTAACAATGCGCAATTAGCATTTAATAAATTATTATTAATCATCACATTTACTGAGCAAACTTTTATGAATAGCCCACATCATTACATGATTAAGGAAGAGTACATTGAGACCATGAGACTCCACCCCTTAATACTATTGTAAGACAGCTGTAATCATTAATATTGTAGGGTTGCATTTAATATATTTCATCTGATCATGACCAAACCATATTGGCGAGCTGGAAAGACGTCTATTTATGAACCCATGTCTCTCCCTCAAACGATCAATTTGTCTGCCTCATCCAGATTCATACCCACTATCAATCTTGTCTTGTACTTTTCCTCTTCATCATGGCATCCATGGCAAAGCTGTTTGCAGTAATTACAGTGATGGCATTAGCAATGGCAATCTCAAACGCAGAGGAAAATGTAGTGAAGGCAATGGCACCAATAAGGAGTAGCCGGTTTCTTGAAGATATAGCAATGGGCAACAGAGGAAGGAGTATGACATGCAGACCTCACCTTCATATTTGCGACAAAAATGATGTTAAGGGCTCTCTCAAATCTCGGTGCTGTAACTTCCAGTGTACCAATGTATTAACAGATCGCAACAACTGTGGGAGTTGCAGAAATGTTTGCTCTTTCGGTTTTCAATGCTGCAATGGCCACTGTCTCAATGTGGCTTTCCATAGAAACCACTGTGGGAAATGCAATGTGCGCTGCAAGAACGGCCATAGATGTGTCTTTGGAATGTGTTCTTATGCCTAAATCCATCTCAATCTGCCCTTACGCCTAATTCCCACTAACCTATTTTAGGTCTTCTGTTTTGACAGTCAGTGTTTCTTGCATATCTTTTTCCCGGTATTGTAGGGGTGGACTCTAGAGTTCTTCTTTCTCCATAGAGTACTTCGTTATATTGTATGTGTTCTTCTTTCTCCATAGAGTACTTCGTTATATTGTATGTGATAATAAGTCACATGAGGTTGAGATTGTTTGTTATTTTTTCACAGTCTCAGTTTAGGTTTTCTATTTTGACAGTCTCAATTTAGGTTTTCTGTTTTGACAGTTTCAGTTTCTTACATATCTTTTCCCCAGTATTGTAGGGGCGGTCAGTCTGTTCTTTACTAAGACTCGAGTTTTTCTTTCTCCATAAAACTCTGGATTCTTCGTTATATTGTATGTGATAATAAGTCGACATGAGGTTGACATTGTTTGTTATGTTCTCTAAGCTCTTGCTGGGAATTATCATTGAATTTCAGACTCTGTTAGATCCCATTGCTCTTTAAATATTATTGAGATTGTATCAATGGGAAAAAGAAAAAGAAAATTCCTAATTGAGTAATATCTGCAAGAATGTTTACAAATTATGGGTATCTTATGCTGTCAGAAGATTATCTGTAGAAGAAGATGATGTCAGAAATTATTATAGGATAACCTGACGATGTCTGAAAATTTTAGGACAACCTAATGATAGGTATCCTGCGATGTAAGATGTTTATGAATTATATTTATAAGAATGTTTATAGACTACGGGTATCTTATGCTGTCTGAAATTCTGAGTTATATATATATATATATATATATATATATATATATATATATATATATAAGCAGATAACGTTAGAATCTATTTTTTTCGATAATCTAGTGAAACTCTTTACAGTACACACGTAGAATTTTTCAAGGGCATCCTAGGGTATATGAATGGCTAAATTCCCAGCTAGCAATTCAAATCACAGACCTTCCATAGTTTTTTCTTGTCGTCTTTTCTTTAAAATGCAAAAGTTGGGCTATGCTGTTTTTTATGCTCCCGCTTCTCTAATACAATTGGAGAGCTGCAATTGAAAATTGTCGCTTACAAGTTTTATGTCAGAGACAAAATTTAGAAGGCTTTTTCTTTTCTATTTCTCCTGGGGTAGCTGTAAAAATTCAGAAGGCTTTTTCTTTTTTATTTCTCCTGGGGTTACTGTAATAGGGCTTTTTTATTTTTATCTTTAGTTTGAGTCAATGCTATGGATCTCATTGTTTCAGCTATAAGCAGTTTGAATTGTTTAGGAGGGCATTCATGTATAGCTAGTCAAATTTTGCAATAATTCGGACACTTCAAATTAATTGTTCTATTCTCATGGCAGTTATTTATTTATTATTAAATTAATTGTGATCATCTTCCCTGTATTTAAATTAAATGAATTAAGTTTAAATAATTTTATTTTTTTTATAATTTAAATTAATAGTAATTAAATTAAATTTAAAAAGTTTTCTTGGAATAGGTTTCCTATACCTTGCAATATTGTAATATCAAAAAGACTTTATTATTTGTTTACATCTATTTGAAGTGATATTAGTTGTCACATGTAGCTTGTAATTGGTAGCTTATAAATATCTCTTATTTGTCATAGGAGTTGCTAAATACAACTATTATAACTTGAAAAAGTACATAAGGCTTCTCAAAGAGGGAGCATGATGAGTGTGGGAAATGTGGAATAATGAAGATCAAGAATTAGCTAGTGGTTTCCAACACATAATTTTAGAAACCATTAATGATATATGATTTATGGTTTATGATGCAGTCAAGCTCAGAGGATCCAATAATGGTTGTCCAAACTTACAGCCAACAACAAGACACAATTGGAAACCAAACACAATACATATGTAACAACTTATATAAATTTATATTCATATTCTCGTCCAATTATATGTAACATGTCAGGATGTAAGGTCTTCCTGGTAACGGCCAAAACAACAGAAAGTTCAACAAGATCTCACAAGATCCAACTTCACCAGCCTACCTTACAGCTAAGTGGAAGAAACCAGAACTAAACTTGTGCTCGCAAGCTACCAAGAAATCTTACAAGTTTCTTTCTTACAATTTACTATTGTCTGCTATCAACTTGCTCTTCCTTCTTCCGCCTTCTCCCTCTAAATGCTTACCTACACACTTCTTTTATACATCACAACAACAAGTCCGCTTCACAAAAAAATATTAAATCTCAGTCGGCCCAATACAATCCATGATGAATCATATTAAATGATCCACCTGACTGCAAACAAAGAATAAATACATTGAAGTAAGCACCAAATAATTTTTAGGTCCACAAAAGATCTAATGCGTCAAATCCACACATCTCAGAACTCTACAGATCCCAACAACCCCCTTAAATCATGGATGCAATCTCCAATATCCACCCAATCCATAAAATCCATTCGGTGAGCTCATCAACCGAGACCCCCAAGTATGTACCAAGCACAAACAAAGCCACCGAGCTCATTCAATGAATCAGCATTGCCAACATACACTGAGTTCTTTTGGTGAAGAAAAACACTCCTTCCACTGAGAACCGAACACTGAATCAACTGAGAACAACCAGAATCCACTGAGCTCGTCCAACTCACCTATCAAGCTCCAAACAAAACTTAAACATATTTTTGGTCGACACAGGATTGCCAACTTCCCTAAGATTCTCCTGCATCAAACACCCCATGTGCGAAAAGATGTTCTAGAAGCTCCAGAAACATCTTCTGGGATTCGCCACATAGATCCCAAACTGATTCTTTATAGACATGTCCTCAGTGAACTTAACTGATACACCCATGCCTCAATTCTTCTTTTGCTTCCTCTTATCACTAGCACTCTCTAAAGTTCCTTCATATCTCTAAACCTTAATGTCTACACCAACACCTTTGGTAATCTCAGATATGCTGCCAATGCTCAATTTCCTCCTTCCTTTGTCTTCATCATTCAAAGGAATAAAAATAAAATTGCCTCCATGTTTCAGGATAGTAAAGAGGTTCCTCATACTGTAAAATTTTGTCTATGTTTTAGGATAGTAAAGTGGTTCCTCATACAGTCATGGATAGCCTCTCTATCATACTACCAAGGTCTCCCAAGTAAAACATGAGAAGAAATCATCTCCACAATGTCACATAATACTCCATCCTTATAAGAACCAATGTGAAAACTTACCATGCATTGCTCCTTCACCTCTAATGCGTGATCTTCTTGTAACCAACTTATCCTATAAGGAAAAGGATGTTTCAACCTCCTTAAACTAATCTTATGAACCATCTTCTTATAATCAAAGTTATGAGTACTTAGTCCATCAACAATCACCTTAAAATATTTACCACCAGACTTACACATGGTCCCAAGCAAGTACTTCCTTCAAAAAGAATCAACTTGTTTCTTCAGGAGCAATGCTCTCCTAAGAAAAAGATTCACACCTTCCACATCAAGTTCATTCTCTTCAACTTCATTCACCACAACATTTCAGTGACCACCGACCTTCATATCTGGATGGGGACATTCAAATGACCGATGTCCTTCTTCACCATAGTTGTAACAGATACCTCTCAATACACCTCTACCTGCCTTTCTCCTCAGTTCAATAGGTCATGGTTCCTCCTCAACTCTCGATTTATCCTTTACCAACTGCTCTTGCTTCTCTTTCCCTCAGAAGTTACCTTGATGTCTCCTTTTCAACTTATCTCCTGCCTTCAGTGTATACTGATAAGCATCCTCAACCAAAGAAATATTCAACATGCCAATCTCATCCTGGATATTGAATATAAAACCATTAACATATCTAGAAACCTTTTCCTTGGAAAGCTCCCCATGTCCAGATCTAATAGCCAGCTTTTAGAACTCCTTGCCATAGTCTTTCATAGAGAGATCTTTTTGGTTCATATTTTGCAACTTCTTAAACAACTCAATTCCATAGTCGCTAGGTATGAACTTAGCCTTCAATCTTGTCACCATTAATCTCCACCAAGTTATTTTCATCTCACCTTCATCCTCCCTATCTCTCTGTAACTCTTTCCACAATAATGCAACATGTCCTTTCAACTTAGTTTGTGCTAACCTCACTCTAAGACAGTCTCCAATATCTTCCATCTTAAAGTAGTCTTCTAATTCACTGATCCAATCAATTAGGTCTTCAGGGTTCAATGTACCAAAAAATTAGAAACTTTCATCCTATGACTTGTATTCAACCAAGCCATAGATCTTTCCAACCGATCTGCTCTATCATCTCTAGTATGTCCAGCACCATCAGTAGCAACTTCAAAATAGCCATCCTTTGTTCCAGGGTTCCTCTGCAAACTAGTATTAGCCCTCATGATTTAAGCTACCATCTCATTCTTCATTGCCCCTATCTCAAATCTAAACCTTTCTATCACTTTTGATTCCACCTCATGAAAGAGATGCAATCACCCTAGGGTCCAATATTCTGAGAGCCATCTTCCAAGATACTTGAAAACCCTCTGCAAAAAATCCACTCCCGACAACCTCATGACAACTTCCAAATTGGTATATGAGCTTGACTACATCAAGTGATAAAGGACCTTCTCTGATACCAATTGATGTAATCAAGCTCATAGGATGCAATAATTGACTTTCAATACTTGCAGCCAACAAAAAGAAAGAAACGAAAATGAAACACAAAACATATGTAAAAACTTATATTAATTTATATTCATATTCTGATCCAATTACATGAAACAAGTTGGGCTATAAGGCCTTCCCGATTATGGCCAAAATAACAAAAAGTTGAACAAGATCTCACAGGATCCAACTTCATGATGAAGGGTGCTCCCCTTAATACCACAAACACATAACAGAAACAGAGAAGCAACAACAATTTGCAAGAACAGAAAATGGACTTCTTATTATCTCCACAAATGCGGAATTACAAACTTTCAGA
>MU225620.1:320572-341650 GCA_018584345.1 Thuja plicata | reverse complement strand
GAAAAAGTGTAAAAGTCACTTTCAAATAAGACCCACAAGCTACATACTGGTCTTCCAGTTATCAAAAAGTATGAAGGATTATTTTTCTTTGGTAAATTGAAGAACCCAGTAAATTAGTAACAGTCACGGCTTTATGTGCCAAATGAAGATAATCTACAGTGGGTGGTTTGACTGTTACTAATTTACGAATGTGAGGTTCACGGTTCTATGTGAATCCAAGTATGGAAACTGTGACTATAGCACATGATGAATATGATTGTTAATATCAGTAATAGTCAAAGTCGTGAATGATAAGAAAACAACAGTGGGTGTCGTGAGTGATAATATAGGGCTCGTGGCATGTGCATCAAATAAAAGAATTCTAGTCACCCGATACCAATAGCGACCGCTAACAAGGTGAGCTTCAAGTGCAAACAAATAAAAGGTCTCAGGAAGGCATGTCCAAGTTTTACAAAATGAAGCAAGATACATATCAAGTCATGACTGTGACTTATTTGTGGCTTAATAGTTAAACAACAGTCATTATTGAAAACAATAGTAGAGATATATATATAACAGAAAAAGAGGTTGTAACTTATGTTGTGTTAAAGTTATAAATTCATGATATTTATGCCAAAAAATGAGCTTCGTATGATAAACAGAGAGTTCTTAAGTAAACTTATAGTTCCTATACCACTTTTTCATGCATTTTGTATCGATTGAGTTGCAAATACTCAAAGTGAATTCATTGTTCCTTGATGCCTTGGAGATACTATTTGTAACCTACTTGTCAAATTTTTGGAAGATATAATAAAGCAGATGATCTATTTTTCCTATATGCTCTTGAGTTTTGATTTCAGAATCCTGTTTCATCTTTCTTCATAAGTGTTATTCATTTTGGTAGCTAGGAGAAGTGAATGTTTATTATTCCTCCTCTACATGGAAAAGATCTAGACCTCATGAAGAATATATATGTTTGTTGATTGATTAAGTTATTTTTTGTCTATACCCTAGTAGCCAAGTTTTTTAACCTATATGTTGATCAGAGATTTGAAGTATCAAAATATCGTATATGAGTTAGGATTACTGCATTATTTTTTCCAAATAAAGCCTGAATTCACTTTTGGTGTATCACCCCTATCTATTTCCAGTTTTGAAGTTTCTTTCTTCCCTTTCCCTACTCAGTTTTCAATCAGGATGTGATATTCCATACCAAATAGGAACCAGCCTAGAACCCAGAGACTCTTCCTCATCCATAGTTCACCCAAAGCTAGAGGAAGTTTCCATTGTCAGATAGAATTGCCATTAAGCCTTAATGCCTAATTTAGGGTGAAAATTCTAAGCCTAACTAATATCTATATAAGAGACAAGAGATTAATTATGAATCTTATTTCCATACATGACATGTGCACATGCAAATTTCATGCATGAATGATCAAACTGGTTGAAGACAAAACCAAGCATTTCTGCAGACAACATCGAGTGAAAGGGGAAAGAGCATTTACCAAGTAGAATAGAGTATGAAGAATCAGAGGAATTGAAGTGAACAAATTGATCAGAGGTATTATGTACTTAGCATAGATCTGAATATCTAAAAACATGGTTGTAATTGAATTAGATCATTACTATATTAGTTTAACCATTTTTACAGATAAATCTCTTTAACTTAATAGGACATGAAAGTCTTTATTATGACATTCGATTGAATGTTGAGTGTTTTCTTGTTGACCCCATAGTGAATGCATGGTCAAGAGAGAGTTGTTAGAGATAAATCCTCTAACCAGGTCATATTTAATAGTGTGCATTGTAACCATTAACATGGTTGGCTCTTAACTGAGCTCACTTTAGAAGAGTGAATTATTTTGGGTGACCAGTCCCAAGTGGTTTTTCCCTTAACATTGGTTCCACGTTATAAATCTTTATGTTAATGTGTCTGATTATTGTGGATTTTTTATTTTCATTACACATTACTTTATCTGTATTGATCGGTAATCATAGTGTTGATTTACTGCTACTTGGTAGATGAGTAGATGAGTAGGTGACTAGACAACTTGGTAATTAAAGTTTGAGATCACAGTTTACATTTCACCGAGTTGATTTAAATGTTTGAAATTATTGCTATATACATCTGGAATAATTTGGGACTATAGGATAACTAGAGCTAACTAATTCACCCCACCTCTCATTCATCTAACAAAATCATACTAAATGACTCAGTCAGTTGCAAACAAGCAATAAATATATAGAATAAAGTGTATGCACCCTAAAATGGTCACCTAGACTATGGGCCCCCATTTACCAATTTATCAAATTCCTGAATCAATGCTTTGCAACATTTTCAATTCAAATGAATTTCCTTGATCAAATCATAATTAATTCAATTATTTCAATATTTCCTAAGGTTTGATCATTTCATCAATTATCTTATTTAATTAAAATCTCTCTTAATTAAATAAGATTATTTAATTTAATTAAAAGGGACATTTTAATTAAATGAGATAATCTTATTTAATTAAGGGAGATTTTAATTAAATAAGATCAGATTATTTAATTAAAAAGGAATTTTAATTAAATAAGATTATTTTATTTAATAAAAAGGAATTGTTTTCTTTTAATTAAATAAGATAATTGATGAAATGATCAAACCTTAGGAAATATTTAAATAATTGAATTAATTACGATTTGATCAAGGAAATTGATTTGAATTGAAAATGTTACAAAGCATTGATTCAAGAATTTGATAAATTGATAAATGGGGGCCCATAGTCCAGGCGACCATTTTAGGGTGCATACATTTGCCCCTCTTTGACTAATGTGTGATCTTTCTAGGAACACATGTAGTCCAAGAATGTAGTTGAAGTGTGAGATCGACTTGGGATCACAAAACAACTCAGACATGTGATCTTTATGGGAACACATAAAGATGAAGATAAGTTGTTTGAAAAAGACAAGGTCAACACCCCTGTAAATAGGTAATCATACTGATACTTATACTGAGTTCATAAGATAAGGATAAGGATTGAATGCTCGCAAGAAGGTAAGACCACATGACAAAATGGGGTAAGACCAAACTGATAAATGTTGAAACACTCAATGTCAAGGGTTGTATTGAAAAATACAGTTGAGGTGGTGTTGAAAAACACCATTTGTGAGATGTCCTAAAGAGTAACACATCCAAGAGACCAAAGCTAAAACAGTTATGCCCCCTAGACAAAGACAAAGACCAATTCCAAACCAAGGTAACAATGACAAGGCATGATGGAGAAAGGCTATGTGTCATGGACACGCGCTAAGAAAAAGGGGTGCAAATGCCTCAAGTAGCACCTGTTTCCAAGTTTTCACCACTTGGATTTTATTACAATTTTTTCTCTTTCATTTTTTTTATTTTTTTCTTTTTTTTTCTGTAATTTTTATAATTTTTTTGAATTTTTGCTACCAAGGCGCCTGTTTCCAAGTTTTCACCAAGGCACGTTTTCTTTTTTTTTTTCTAAATTTTTGAATTTTTGGAATATATAATTTTTTGGAGATACATGAAAGCGCCTATTGCTAGGTTTTCACTAAGATGATCATTTTTCAGGACATTTTCTAATTTTTAGCATTTTTGGTAATATATCACTTTTTTGATTTTTTAGGATCAATAAGTATGTACAAAAGATGCCCCCAGATAGAATGGGCATCATGGATAGAACTTCTTCAGGTGCAAGACATTGATAGGATCAGGGAGCTACTCACCCTCTGTTGTAGATAGTAAATAAGCACCTGACCCAAAAGCTATTGTAATGATGTAAGGTCCAAGGCAATTAGGTTCAAATTTTCCCTTTTGATCTCTATGTTGTTGATTCTTGGGATTTTCACGTAGCACAAGATCTCCCACTTGGAATTCTCTGGCGCGAACGTTTTTGTTGAAGGCTTTGGACATGCACTTTTGTTAAACCCTCATATGGTCAAATGATACTTGACATTTCTCATCTAGAAGTTCTAACTCTTGAAGTCTCATGGCATAATAGTCTTCATCTGTAACTAGACCTTTGAGGGAAATTCTAAGTGAAGGAATCTCAACCTCCAAAGGTAAAACTTCTTTAGCATCATATGCAAGGGAAAAAAGAGTAGCCCTAGTAGGAATAAAAATACTCATTCTATAGGCCCACAAAGCCAGATTTATCTGTAAGTGCCAATCTCTACCATTCTTACAGACTGTTCTATTCAAGATTTTAAGAATGGTTTTGTTTGATTTCTCTGCTTGTCCATTTCCTTGCAGGAAGTAAATGGAGGACCAATGTTTTTTAATCTTGAATTTCTTGCAAATTTTTTTAAGGTCCTTATTTTTGAATTGACCTTTTTTGTCGGTGATAATCTCCGAAGGCACTCCATATCGACAGATGATATGGTTAAGAAAGAATAGAGAGACTGTCTTGCCCAAGGCAACAAAAAGTGGGACAACTTCTACCCATTTATTGAAGTAATTAGTAGCAGTGATACTAAACTTGTGTCCACCTGATGAGATGGGATTAATCTATCCAACAAGATCAATGGCCCAGCGCTTAAATGGCCAATGAGATATAGAAGGAATTAGCTCCTTGCCTGGAGCATGTATCAGGTTACCATGTTTTTGACACTTTTCACATGACTTTACAAAAGCTATTGCATCAATCTACATTGTAGGCCAATAGTACCTTGCCCTAAGCAATGTTTGGGTCATGGAAAGGCCATTGGAGTGTCCCCCATAGATGCCCCCATGGATGTCAACTAACACTTGGTCAGATTCTTCCTTTTCTAAGAATCTAAGAAGTGTTCCATCTAGACCCCTCCTATACAAATCACCAGTGATAAGAGAATGGCAAGAGGGGTTTCATGTGAGGTTTATGCATTCAGATTGTTTAAAGGTTTTAGGTATAATGCCATCATGAAGGTATGAGTAAAAGGGAACGTAACAGGATGACTCACGACAAACAAGGATACAAATGACATGGCTTTCTTGGGAGATATAGATAGGGTGATGTAGCTCTTCCACCAGGAATTCAAATCTAGATTCATGTTCCTCTAACTAAAGGAGTGAAGAAAGTGTAACCATAGAATAAGCTACTTTTTTTTCTTCTCTAGGAATTTTCTAAAATATAACAAATGTGAATTAGTGTTTCAAGGAATCAACCATTTTCTTGTAAGGTACAATTTTCTCATGTTTTGTTTGATATTCATCATTAAATTGGTTGATTATCAGCTTTGAATCCCCATAGATGTGTAACTCTATGATTCTCCATTCTATGGCCATCTTAAGTCCATTTTTTAAAGCTTCATACTTAGGAATGTTTTTTGTACATGAGAACAATAACTTTCTAGACTTAGGAATCGTTTACCCATGAAGAGAAACAAACAACACACCTGGTTCAATAAGCACTAAAGATCTATCTTGAAAGTATCTAGGGAAACAATCAAGTACCTCATCCTTAGGCGCCTTAGAGAAGCTTTCACCCTTGAATATGTCATTTGTTTTTACTTTTTTTTTTTTTTGTTTCTGACACCGCCACAGAGTGGTTTTCACCATCAGAACTCCTATTCTTTTTATTTTGTGACTAAGGTACTTGATGTCTGGCTCTGTCATGTGGGTATTTGGTTCACTGGTGGAAGAGACTATGGGTTCAATGGCATTTAAGTAACACTCTATCTTATAATCATTTTGGAATGTTAAGAGATCAGGTTCTTGATAGCATTGGGACCAATCAATGAGGTCAAGATGAACAAGAGGCAAGTAAACGATTGGTTCAAGGTTATAAATGTGAATGATATTATCACTAGTGACCGAAGAGTCAAAGTCTATCAAGTATCCTTCTAAGCTACCCAAATCAGGATTCATCCTAACAAGAAAAGAATCATCCACTAAGGAGGCATGTGGGTTCAAATCCTCTAATCCTACACGTGACTCATCAGCTACCTCAAGCTGAGAACTATAAGTGTGAATAAAAACAATATCTCTATCAAGTGTGGAAGACTCTGAGAAGGAGACCCATTCATACTCATATGAACTTGTGTCTGAACTGTGACTAGGATGTTTACACCATTAAGGTTGGGACATCTTGATGTGAAAGGTCTAGCAACATCAAGAGTAGCACCTTCTCTTTCCATTAAATGAACAAGAAGATTTCATTGACATTCTCTGAAAGAATCATCTACATCTGATTCTTTCTCTAAAGTTGCAACTGACGTATGGGTGACTGGAACATCTAAATCTCCCCAAAGAAGATTAGTCGAAGTGGCCCAATATTCACACATGTCTTCCTGATTTGTCAAATTAGGTACATATTCTTGCTCATCTTCACTATCTGACTTATCAACGATAGGAGTAGTGTGCTTATTGCAATTTGCAAATCCTAGGCCAACCGGATTCTTAAACCAAGAGGTTCGGGTCTAGCATCCAATCTGTGATTAAGAGGGTTGTGTCCAGGATAGCCCATCTTTTTGACAAAAGTATACCCTCTTCTGCAAGCCTTACAAGAGGGAGAGAAGTTCTCATTGTACATGTATTTCTCTTCTCTATAGATCCAGTCTCTAACAAACATCTCTTCTTTCTCATCTTGGATAGGCACTGATGATTCTACAAATGAGCCAAATAAATTCATAGCTGAAGAGAAAGGTTTATTTTTCTTGTGAAGGCTTTCCCTAAGACCTAGGGAAAATTGGTAGTGTTGTGAGGGGGTTTAGTTGATACCCCCCAATACTAAGGTCTATCAAATTAAGCTTGTATTTCCATTCACCTAAGGTTGCATCAAAATCTTTTGCTTCTCTATTGAGGGGAACATGAGTTCCTGCTAAAATGGAATTGACAGATAAAGTGTTATCCCCAGGTATACAAATCTCTATTCAATTATAGGGGAACTTAACACACTGATGATAGGTAGATGAAACTGCATGCATATCATGAATCCATGGTCTACCAAGTAATATATTATATGCAAGGGGAGCAAGATTAACTATTTGAAATAAAATATCTTTTTCAACAGGGCCAATCGTAACAGGAAGGACAGCCAACCCCTTGGAACTTCTTTCTACCTCATCACAGGCTTATATGGTGATCCTTTTCCTAGTATCTATGACTTTTTTAGAATAACCCAACTCTTTCATAATATTAAAGGAACAAATATTAAGCCCAACACCCCCATCTATCCACATATGCCTAACGTGGGTTCTGTGGATCATGAACCCAAAGCTTTATCATCATCCTCTAAAAAGGTAAGGTAATGAGGGCTAGAAAAGTGGTTAAATATGTTCTGGAATTGATTGACATCTAAGTTGTTGGGGAAGTTTGTCAAGCGCAAAGCATCCTCAAGGACTTGATTGTGTCTCAAGGACAACTCTAAGAGTTGAAAGATCAAATTTTGAGCTAGGGTTCTCTACAACTGATCAACAAGACTATAGATTGACTTAGGATTAACTATTGGTTTTGAGGTGACATTATTGGATGCCACTTTCTTAGGTTTACTCGGTTGACTCAAATTGGGTCCTCTAATGACAAAGGGACCTTTACTTCATGTGACAGCATTGAGGGCTTACGATGACACTCTAGTGTTACGACCCCTTAGCACCATGACAAGTTCTTCATTAAAGATAGGAGGAGATTCCATGTCTAGATCATAACCATAAGGATCTTTACCCCTCATCATGTTGACATTTTCTTCTACAAATTCAAGCATGTTGATAGTATTCTTCGCATTTGTGTAAGTGTAATTGATCTCAGCCTTGCCATTCTTAGCTTTAGAGGTTTCCCGCTTTTCATACTTAGGAAATGGTTCTTTGAATGCCTTATGATTGGCATTGGTGTTCAATCCATCTATCTTAATTTTTCCATTTTCAATGAGATCTTGAATAAGATGCTTGAGTTTGTAGCAGTTTTCAATGTCATGTCCAATAACATTGTGAAACTTGGTAAAGGCTTTCTCATCCCACTAATGTGGCTTAACAGAAAGAACGAATTATTTTTTAGGTCCACACTAGATCCAATGCATCAAATCCTGATACAAGGGAGGCAAGGAGAAGGGGCTAAAGGCTCTCTCAATTTCTAGACCACCTTGCAGAGCCTACATGGAAGCCAAACAACACAGTGAGAGAAGAAAATAAACAGATCCGTTATATTAAATTGATCAAAATTATTACATGTCGGGTAGTAATACCTTCCAATTTTTGGCCATATATTTAATGAATTACAATAATATCTTCATGCAATAGAGATCATAGACCTCTGATCTCAGTATCTAAACATTTGCTTTCTTCCTCTAAGATTGATACCTAAACTAAGAACATACAAAATAATATATACAAGAGACCAACAAGAGAGGTCAGCACTCAAATCCATAAGTAAGACCTAGATTTATCTCCACACATATCCCAAAGAGAGACCCCAATTCAATTAAGCCATCAAAACTAACTGAAGAAGTTGGTCACTAGATCTAACTCAAAAATAAATGTCTCGGGGAAAGGTTGACCCAGCAATAGAGAGAATCGGGCAAAGAACACCCTGAGAAAGAGGAAATAGAACTTGAGCATCACAAGAGAAACCTAAGCAACATGAAAATAAAAAGCTTGCCCAAGTGACATACCTGAACAACAAAGATAAGCATGCCTAAGAAATAGAACCCAAGTAGTAGATACCAACCTAAAATAAGCATTACCAAGCAACAGAGCCTGAGTAACATAGTACTTCCCAAGTAGCCTTCAAAATAACTAAAGAACCAAAGAAAACATCTTTTTGGTTGAGCATGATTGCCAATGATCCAAGATGCTCCTGCATCTGACAACTAGGGTTAGAAGAAATGATTCTCTGAATCATGTATTAGGTCCACCCTTAAATGAATCCAACTTAGATTAAGAAATCCAAGATGAGTCCTCAATCATTTTGTTCTTCCACTTTACCAGATATTCCATGTATTCCTTTCCTCTTTTACTTCTGCCAATTCTTTGTTTCAAAATCTTCTCAACTTCTTGTATCTACTTCTTAGGACAATCACTTGGTACTCTCACTTCTTCATCAGGCTCATGATATTCATACAAGTATAAAATATTGAATATAGGAGATATATATACATATCATCAGGTAATTCAACTTCATAAGCATTTCTACTATCAAATCTTCTCAGTAATTTGCAAGGACCAAATTTATTCATCTTCAATTTACCATAAGTTCGAATAGGAAATATGCCTTTCTTCAGATGAACCATTACAACATCACCAAATTTAAATTTTTTATATATTATTGATCTATCTACACTATCTTTGTACTTCTAATTTATTTTCTACAGCTTCTATTTTACATCTTCATGCAATGTCTTCATGAACTCAGCAAATTCTTCTACTTCAACACTTCTTTTCTCTACACCAACAATATCTCTCAAATCTAATATACCTCTTAATTGTGTGCCATGAACAATCTCAAAGGGTTTCTTTTTAGTACTTCTATTCACTGAACTATTGTATGCAAACTC
This sequence comes from Thuja plicata, assembly GCA_018584345.1. Lineage (NCBI taxonomy): Eukaryota > Viridiplantae > Streptophyta > Pinopsida > Cupressales > Cupressaceae > Thuja > Thuja plicata. The sequence continues at coordinate 332,201 of MU225620.1, read as the reverse complement.
TTCTTTTGCCAACATCAAGTCCCAATTACTTGGTGTGTCTCCAACTAGGCATCTCAACAAGTTACCCAAACTTTGTTTTACAACCTCTGTTTGTCCATCAGTCTGTGGATGAAATGTAGAACTAAATTTCAACTCAGCGTCCAACTTCTTTCAAAGTGTTATCCAAAAATAGCTAACAAACATATTGTCTCGGTCAAAGATGATACTCCTTGGTAATCCATGCAATCTGACAATCTCCTTAAAGAAAAGATTTGTTATGTGTACTGCATCTGATGTTTTCTTACATTGTATGAAATGTGTCATTTTAGAAAATCTATCCACAACAAAAAATATGAAATCATTACCTCTTGTTGTCCTAGGTAAGCCAAGAACAAAATCCATGTTGATATCACTCCAAGGTTTCTCAGGAACAGTAACAGGTTTATACAAACTAGTATTTTGACTCACTCCTTTTGTAACTTGACAAACTCCACAGCTCTTTACAAATTTTTGAACATCTTTATACAACTGAGGCCAAAAATACCTCCTTCAGAAAATTCAATGTCTTATCAATGCCAAAGGTGTCCAACAAATCCACTACTATGTTTTTTATTTTATCATATTAGTTCTCATTGATCCTCTTAGTATGCACAACTGAATACCTTTGAACAACATTTCTTCCTGAATGAAATAATCTTCATACTTACTTGATTGATTTCGATTAGGTTCTCTTAACAGTCTTCATACATATTCTTCATGTCATCAAAACCAATATCTTCAATTCTCATTTCAGTCAACAAAGATCTTCTTCTACTCAATGCATCAAAAACTATGTTAGAAACTCCACTCTTATGCTTTATCACAAATGTGAAACTCTGCAAATACTCTACCCATTTCATATGTATCTGATTCAACTTATTCTGACTACCCAAATACTATAAAGCCTTATGATCAGTATAAAACACAAATTGATTTGGCATCAAATAATGTCTCCATTTCTTCATAGCTTGCATAGTATCATAGAAGTCTTGATCATAGATAAATTATTTCCTCTTTGCATCATTCAAATTCTCACTAAAGAAAGCAACAATTTTACCTTCCTGAGTCAACACAACTCCAATTGCACTTCCACTTGCATCAAATTCAAATTGAAATACCTTATTGAAATTAGGTAATGCTAACACAGGTAATTCAAAAACCTTCAACTTCAAAGCTTCAAAACTCCTATGAGCTACATGTGTCCATTTGAATTCTCTCTTGTCTCCTCTCATTCTTTCATTCATAGTATTACAAATAGAACTGAAATTTATAATAAATTTCCTGTAAAAACTTCACAATCCATGAAATAATCTTACCTCAGTGACATTTTCAGGTGTAGGCCAACTAATTATAGTTTCAACCTTCTCCAAATCCATCTTCAAACCACCAGCTAAAATAAAAAACCCAAATACACCAGTTCTTGTTTCATGAAGGAACACATTTTTCAGATTTATCACCAACTTTTCTTGTGTAGGAGCACCTTGGTAGGGCTAAAAATGAACCTAGGGCTTCTATTTTTTTTTGGCTTGTAGTGGTCCTAGCCAAATCACTAGTGCAATAAGGGGACTAAAAAAGTCCTAGTGTGAAGTGTGTGCGTTTAGAATGCCTTAATAGGTCCTTAGTGACCTTACTTGAAAGATTGTCCACATTAGGTCAAATAGGGTGTTTTATGCATTATGATATCAAATTGTGGAAGTAAGGGACTTGAGGTCCTATTTCAATTTTCTAACACCTTAGATAGGAATTTGGTTAAGTTTGGTGGACTTATGACCAAGTTTGGATAGAAAATCCAAAAAGATGTAAAAGTTGTCAATGCTGTCATTGACAACATTTGTTGCATGATTGCAAATTTGAGCAATTGGTTTCATACCTATCTAAAACCATTGGGTTTGTGCCTTTGTCAACTACTTAAGGCCATCTTCAACATTTTGAAGGGGTTCTCTTAATCTTGTCAGAGTGTGTACGGACTAGAGAAGTGAAAGATTAGTTATAGTTTCTTGTTTTTTGAGCATTTGATGTTTTAATGGATTGAATAACTTACTGTAATCCATGGAAGTGTTAGATTAGGTGTTTTTAAGTTTTTGTGTGGTGTTGGATTTCCATTTTGTAAGATTTTAGCTTGTCTTGTAACTTATTTTATTTTCTTTCAAGTCGTTGGTCTGAACAAGGCAACTGGTGAAGATGGGATATAGATCCTCTTCCCACCATGGAATGTGCATGGACCTTTGGCATTAGGGAGATGACTCCATCTACATATTTTATAGTGAAGGAGGGGCCCTCAAAATAAATAAAGTAATTTTTAAGGTTATGCCCTAGGAGAGCCAGAGTTGCATGGCTAGGGATCACATTGAGTTGTAGAGGTGATAAGGAGGATTGAAAGCATTGATATTTTCAATCAAAGTATAGAAAGAGGTAGACACATGATTCTTGAAGTCTGAAATTCAATGGGATGATCTGATGAATGATTTTTGGTGGTGGAAACAAGGATTCTATCAAACAGGCTTTGAATGCCTTGTAACCCTTAATTTTAGGCTAGTTTATAGGCAATACAGTATGGATAGTTTGGAATCCCAAGACCTCAAAAATCTTGTAGGACTCTAAAAAGGGTACTAGGATCAATTGTTACTTTACTAACTTGTTAAGGATTTTTACAAGTTATTGTAGAAAAAGAGCCTAATTAGGCCTAATTTCTTGTAGCCCTATTTAAGAAGCAATTGTTGTGTTTCTTGGAACTCGATTAGGGTTCCAATGAAAATTGTGTTTGTAGACATTGAAAAGGATCTTAGTGACATCCTAAAAGCCTACTTCTCTTTTTGGGGTGGTTTTTGATCATGTTGGGTCAGTTTGTTAAGTTTGTGAAGATGGAGCAAGAAGGGCTATTTAGAGCCTAGGAGGAGTTGTGAAGATTTGTGGTTCGACTTGATAGGTGTTCACAAGCTGAAGGGAGTAGGATCTTGAGAAGAGAATCCTAAGGAGAATAGGGCCAGTCTAGAACCCTAATAGGTCAGAGCAGTGGCCTAAGGATACCCTAAAAGAAGATAGGGTAGAGCAAGACTTGTGTTACATCATATTGGTATCAGAGCAAGTTAAAGACTTGGGATGTTACCGTATGTTTGCACCTACTAGTGAATCATAGGAGAGTCAAGGATGGTGAATAATGTGGAGTAAGCTAAAGAGGTGGATGAGAAAAAGGAGAAGAACAGACTCCATGAAGAGGCCTTAGAAGGAATGAAGATAATGCTAGAAGAAGTTGCCAATGTAGTAGCTGGAAACAAGGATGTTGAAAGCAGTGATAGGGGTAAAAAGGTTGCTAAAGAATACCTTATCCCTAAACCATAGCTTGTCTTGAATGAAGAACCCTTTCTAAAATCCATAAAAGCCCTAGGAGGAAAGGCATTGGAAGGTATACCATTGTTTAGTGGAAAGATGGACATTGAAGCACTGATGGATTGGATTGAAGGATTGGAGAACCATTTTGAGTGTGAAGGGGTGACGAAGGAAAAAAAACTATAGGTAGCCAAATCAAGACTTAGATGGTCATCCCTAACATGATGGAAGTACCTTCAAGATGAGAGGGTTAGATTTGGTAAGAAGTCCATAGCCAATTGGAATGCATTGGTGACCAAGCTAAAGGAGAATTATCTGCTAGAGGACTATGAGATCCAACTTCATGGGAAAAGAAAGAATTTGAAGCAAAAAGATTTGGATGTGGCCTCATATACAGATGAATTCCAAATATTGTGTCTTAGGTATAAGCAACAAGAAGAGGAGTCAATCAAAGTTTCTAGGTACTTGGGTGGATTGAAATGAAACATCTAAGAAGGCATTATCCTATGGACACCTACCAAAATTTAGAGGTGTCATCAAATAGCCCTAAGAGTGGAAGAAAAGAATTGGAAGAAGGGTGATTCTAACTTCAAGAATAAAAAAGGTAGAGGGAGAGACCAAAGGGGTCAAAGAGGAGGCTATCAAGGCAGAGGCAGTGAGAAAAGGACACAAGTTGAGAACAAGTTGACAGAGCAAAATACTGAAAGAAATCCAAGGGGGGGCTATAATAGAGGTATGGGTAATCAAGGATGTCCTAGGAGAGGAAGAGGAGGTAGAAGTAACTAATACTTTGCAAGCATGAAGTGCTACAATTGTGGTCAATTAGGCCACCCAGCATATAGATGTCCTAACAAGCCTACTCCATCAAATAGTGATAAAAGAATAACATATGCCCATGAAGATACTTCAAGTGTCAAATCTCCTGAGATTGACCATCTAGATTCAAAGATGGGTGAGAGATTAATTTTTAGAAGGGTATTGACAAGAAAACCAAGTAAGGATGAACCCAAGCATAGGAGGGATTTGTTTAAGATAAGATGCAAGATCCTTGGAAAAGTTTGTAAGGTGGTAGTGGACTCTGGTTCCACTGATAATATCATCTTAGAGGAAATAGTCAATAAACACAAGTTGACCAAAGTACCCCATGTAAATCCCTATAAGGTGACATGGCTCAACAAAGGCCAAAGTGTATTGGTGAATGAGAAAACATGGGTTGAATTATCAATAGCAAGGTATAAGGATAAACTCTTGTGTGACATCCTACCAATGGATGCTTGTCATTTTTTGTTAGAAAGACCTTGGAAGTTTTACATTGGGGCAGTATATGATGGAAAGGATAATTTTATAACCTTCAAGAAAGGAGGCAGAACTTTCAAGATTCAGTCTTTGCTAGAAGAGGAAGAGGCGCAGTCAAAGATTCCTAACGTTATTTTGTGTAGTGGAAAGGATTTTGTAAGGGATATCCAGGATGATGAGGATGAAAGGTATGCCATTGTGCTAAGACCTAAGGAGGAATAGAAACTAGTCAGGGAGAAATTACCATCAGAGATATAGGAATTGCTTAAGAGGTATAAGGACATAGTGAGTGATGGCACTCCTACTACCTTACCTCCTAGAAGAGTAATATGTCATCAGATATACTTTTTCCCCAATGCATATTTTTCTAATAAGGAAGCATACAAACTAACTCCTGATCAGAACTTGGAAGTGGCAAGGCAAGTGCAAGAACTCTTGGATCAAGGCTTGATCAAGAAGAGTATAAGCCCATGTGCAGTCTCGGTTGTGTTGGCATCAAAAAGGAGGAAAATGGAGACTTTGGACAGATTCAAGGGGTATAAATAGGATCACAATAAGGTATAGGTTCCCCATACCTAGGATTGAGGATCTCATGGATTGCCTTCAAGAGGAAATGTACTTCACCAAGTTGGATTTGAAGAGTGGTTATCACCAAATCAAGGTGAAAGAAGGGGATGAATGGAAAATGACGTTCAAGACCACATATGGGTTATATAAATGGCTTGTGATGCCATTTGGCTTCACAAGTGCTCCAATCACATTCATGAGGCTGATGAATGAAGTGCTCAATGACTTCACAATGAAGTTCGTAGTTGTATATCTTGATGATATACTGATATTTAGCAAGACAAAGGAGGATCATATCAAGCATGTAGAGGATGTGTTATAGAGATTGCATTAAGAGAAGCTAGCTATCAATCTTGAAAAATACTAGTTCTTCAAGCAAGAACTAGTATACTTGGGATTTTTAGTGTCCAAAGGGTCTTTGAAGATGGATCATGACAAAGTTGTAGCTATCCTAAAATGGCCACCACCTACCATAGCCACTAAGGTAAAAAATTTCTATGGCTTATCCCAATTTTATAAGAAATTTATTAGGAACTTTTGTGGTATCTGTGCTCCTTTATTAGATACCATAAGGGGTGGGGTAAAAGCTAAGTTTAGGTGGACCTTAAAAGAAGGAAAATCCTTTGAGATGTTGAAGAAACAAGTAGCCACTCAACCTATCCTACAATTGCCTAGTTTTGATAAATTATTTACTATTGAATGTGATGCAAGTGGGATTGCAGTAGGTGGTGTTTTGATTCAAGAAGGTGGGCCAATGGCCTTCTTTAGTGAGAAACTAAATGAAGCTAAGAAAAAATACTCTTCTTATGACTTAGAACTATATGCTTTAATTCAATCCCTTAGAAAATGGAGGCATTATATATTTCCCAAAGATTTTGCTATGTTTACTAACAACCAAGCCCTTAGTTACATAAATACTCAGGAGAAACTAAGAAATAGGCATTTGAAATGGATGGAGTATTTACAAGCATTTTCATTTACAATAAAGCACAAGAAAGGGCAGTTAAACAAGGTTGAAGATGCACTAAGCATGAGTTTGTTGAAAGTACAAGAAGTATAGTTGAATAGAATTGGAATTGATAGTTTCACAGATCTCTACAAGGTAGAGGAGGACTTTGGGGAAGCATACAAGGTGTCTGTTGATTTTCAGAACCATTCCCATAGCAAGTTTTCAGATTTTGCTTTGAAAAATGGACTGTTATTTAAGGGTAACTAGTTATGTGTACCAAGAGGTTCTATGAGAATGAATCTCATATAGTAGAAATGCAATGGGTGTTTGAGTGGTCACTTTTGTATGAACAAAACCTTGGAGCTTGTGCAAAGGTTCTACCATTGGCCAACATTGGTAAGAGATGTGACTAAGTATGTGGAGCAGTGTGTCATATGCATGAAATCCAAAGGAGGAATAAGCAATGCAGGTTTATATTAGCCTTTACCAGTCCCTAATAGGCCATGAGAGTGTGTGAGCATAGACTCCATAATAGGTCTACTCAAAACAAAGAAAGGATATGACAACATTTATGTAGTGGTTGATAGATTTAGCAAGATGCGTCATTTCATACCCTACAAGACTACTAATGATGCTAGCCATATAGCCTATTTTTTCTTTAAGGATATTGTGAGAATCCATGGTCTTCCCTTAAGTATGGTATCAAATAGGGATGTGAAATTCATGAGCCATTTCTCAAGGACATTGTGGACTAGATTGGGTACCAATCTTTATTTTGGTTTATCCTATCATTCTTAGACATATGGCCAAATTGAGGTGGTCAATAGAGTGTTGGGAAACCTATTGAGGTTCCTAACCAAGTATTATTGTCAGACTTGGGATGTGGTCATTTCCCAAGAAGAGTATGCATACAATGACAGTAAGAATAGAGTGACAAGGAGAAACCCATTTGAGGTAGTTTATGGAATGCACCCAAGAGGTGTGTGTGAGCTTAGGGATCTTGGAGGCATGGATTAAAGGAGTGGTAATGCTGAGGAATTCACTTAAACAATGAAGGGGATCCAAGAATAGGTCAAGAAGACAATCCAAGATAGTCAACAAAAGATGAAGGCCAAATTTGATGAAAAGAGGACAAACATTCAGTTTGAGGTTGCTGACTATGTGATGGTTCATTTGAACAAATCTCAGTTAAAGAAGGTTGTCCCTACTGAATGGAAAATGAAGAGGGTGGGTCCTTGCAAGATCCTAGCAAAATATGAGGCTAATGCATATAAAATAGACCTACCTTCATATTTGAGCATATCTCATGTGTTCAATGTACAAGACTTGATCACATTTAAAGGGTAGATAGATGAGAAGGGTCAAATCAGTCAAGGGGTCAGGGGTGATGTTTAGGCTACTTTGTTACCTCCCAAGCCACAGTTTGAAGCTAAAAAAATGTTCTAGACTCAAGAGTCAAGAAGAATACAAGGCACATGGTGTATATGGAGAACCTCATTAAGTGGAAACAAAAACCAAATTCAAAGGCAACATGGATTGCAGAGGCAGACTTCAAGAAGGTGGGCATCTTAGAAGACATCTTGTTTACAGGAGTGACATAACTTTCCCTTGTGGGGGAGTATGGTGTAGGAGAACCTAGGTAGGGCTAGAAAGGAACCTAGGGATTCAATTTTTTTCTTGTAGTGGTCCTAGCCAAACCACTAGTGCAATAAGGGGACTAAACAAGTCCTAGTGTGAAGTGTGTGAGTTTAGGATGCCTCAATAGGTCCTTAGTGACCTTATTTGAAATATTTTCCACATTACGTCAAATAGGGTGTTTTATGCATTATTATGTCAAATTGGACAAGTAAGGGACTTGGGTCCCTATTTAAATGTTCTAACACCTTAGATAGGCATTTGGTTAAGTTTTTTCGACTTATGACCAAGTTTGGATAGAAAATCCAAAAAGAGGTAAAAGTTGTCAATGTTGTCATTAACAACATTGACAACATTTGTTGCATGATTGAAACTTCAAGAAATTGGTTTCATAACTATCTGAAACCATAGATTTTGTGGCTTGGTCAAATACTTAAATTTATCCTTGACCTTTTGAAGGGGTTGGCTTAATTTTTTCAGAGTGTGTACAGACTGGAGAAGTGAAAGAATAGTTATAGTTTGTTGTTTTCTAAGCATTTGGTGTTTTAATGGATTGTTCATCACTTATTGTAATACATGGAAGTGTTAGAGTAGGTGTTTTTAAGTTTTTGTATGGTGTTTTATTTCTACTTTTTAAGATTTTAGTTAGTTTTGTAAATTATTTTATTTTTTGTCTAGTCGCTGGTCTGAACCAGGCAACTGCTGAAGATGGGGTCATAGATCCTCTTCCCACAGGGGAATTTGCACAAGCCTTTGGCATTACGAAGATGACTCCATGTACATATTTTATAGTGAAGGAGAGGTCCTGGAAAGAAAGAAAGAAATTTTTAAGGTGATGCCCTAGGCAAGCTAGAGTTGTATGGCTAGGGATCACAGTGAGTTACAAAGGTGATAAGGAGGATTGAAAGAATTCATAGCTTCAATAAAAGTATAGAGAGAGGTAGAAACATGAGTCTTTAAGTACCAAATTAAAAAATATGATCTGATGAATGATTTTTGTTGGTCAAAACAAGGATTCTATCCGACCAGCTTTGAATGCCTTGTAACCCTGAATTTTAGGCTAGTTTATAGGCAATACTGTACATATAGTTTGGAAGCCCAAGACCTCAAAAATATTGTAGATATCTAAAAAATGGTATTAGCATCCATTGTTATTTTACTAACTTGTTAAGGATTTTTACAAGTTATTGCAGAAAAGACCCTAATTCGGCCTAATTGCTTGTAGCCCTATTTAGGAAGCAATTGTTGTGTTTCTTGGAATGTGATTAGGGTTCTAATGAAAATTGTGTTTGTAGGCATTGAAAAGGATCTTAGTGACATCCAAAAATCCTACTTCTCTATGTGGGGTGGTTTCTAATCATGTTGGGTCAGTTTGTGAAGTTTGTGAAGATGGAGCAAGAAAGGCTATTGAGAGCCTAGGAGGATTTGTGAAGAGTTTTGGTTCTACTTGATTGGTGTTCACAAGTTGAAGGGAGTAGGATCTTGAGATGAGAATCCTAAGGAGAATAGAGTCATTCTAGAACCCTAATAGGTCAGAGGAGTGGCCTAAGGATACCCTAGAAGAAGATAGGGTAGAGCAAGACTTATGTTACATATTTTCCTCTTTCAATCTTTTTGAAACTTGTCTTATATGGATCAAATGCTCTTCTCTAGTCTTAGTGAATATCATAATATCATCCAAGTATTCAATCACATACTTATTCAAGAATTTATTCAAAACTTCATTTTTTAACCTCATAAATGTACTTGGTGCATTAGTTAAACCAAAGGGCATAACCAACCACTCATATAAACCTTCCTTTGTTTTGAAAGAAATCTTCCATTCATCACCTTCTATGCTTATGATCTGAAGATATCCACTTTTCAAATGAATTTTGGTAAAATATCTTGCTCTACTCAAACAATCCATTATGTCATCTATTCTTGGTAGAGGAAAACTATACTTCATTGTGATCTTTTTAATTACTCTGGAATCAATGTACATTCTCCATTCTCCATTCTTCTTTAGTACCAATACAACAGGTATTGCACATGGACTTAAACTTTCTCAGATCAAGCCTTTGCTCAAAAATTCATAAACTTTTCGGTTAAGTTCTTCATTTTCGGTAGGTTTAAACTGATGTGGTGCTTTGCTTGGTAAACTAGCTCTAGGAATTAGATTCATACAGTGATTGATATCTCTAATTGGTGAAAAACCATCACGTACATTATTCAAAATTATCTCCTTGTACTCAGTGAATAACTTTCTAACTTCTGTAAGAATGTCATCTTCTATATTCTTACTCGATTTGTTAGGAATCAAAGCATAACAAACATCATTTCTTTTTAGATCCTTAACCAATTGTCTACCTTCCATCAAACAAACTTTCACATATGTACATATCTCACCAACAGATTCTTCAACTAAAGGTAATAAAACTTGCTTCTTACCATCCACCCAAATAGAATATCTATTAAACCTTCCATCATGTATAGCATTTCTATCAAATTTCCATGGTCTACCCAACAAAATATGACAACAATCCATATGCATAATATCACCCAACACCTTATCATAATAATTTCCAATTTTTAGATTCACAAAACATTGTGGTGGTACCCTAAATTTTGAGAATTTAGAATTCCCAATCAATTATCAAGAAGAAATTTTCTCCATACTTAAAAAATTAAAGGAAGGAAGCTTTATGACACAAATAAATTGAGCTAACTAATCGAAGCCTTCAAAAAATGCTGGAATTTCAACCTGCTACAAACATGATGCCGACAAAGGCTGAAGATGGTCAAATTTTAAAAATTTAAATCCGACCCAGTTCGGAAAATAAGATTTCCTATCTCCAAAAAAAATATTAGCTTTTCATGATGTGTTTTGTATTTTTGACCAAAGCCAAATCTGAAAGTTAGGTAGTTATTTTTTAGTTATTTTAGTGTTTTTTCAAAATATTTTGTAATAAGGGTTGTGTCTTTTCACCTTAAAGAGGTGTGAAAACCACTCAAACACACACACACACACACACACACACACACACACACACATATATATATATATATATATATATATATATATATATATATATATATATATTATATAAAATGTAAAGAGAGGAAGACAATATAATACAATTTCACATATTTGGATAGTTTATCAACAAGTATAACATGGACCTGGATGTACTATTTTCTCAAAATCAATAAAGATAAGTCCTTTTTCTTTCACATGTGTAATAGTTTTATTATCATTTTACAATTAGTCCCTCGAATAAACCAATAGAACTTCTTCAAAGTGATATTTTGATGTGCATGCTTCTTGATTTGATTCATATTCTATATTTTCAATTGGTTTTCTCATTTTGCAAGGTTAAATTCTATTGATTGAGGCCTTAGTCAATTGGTTTATCATTTGAGAAGTCATATCCTTTTGAAATATCTCTGAATTTGTTTTACGTTGCATGTACATTCCATAACACCTTTGAAGTGATAAGTTTCTTGTAAAATTATCTCTGAGGTTGAACATAAGATTGGAATGATCTTGACTCTATTGCCCATGGTAGAATAAGGAACTGGTCTAATCATTATTTGGATTATAGGTATTCAGTTCATTGTTTATAGTTTTGTGATATCTTATCTATCTATTCATTTCAAATTACATACACATTTACTAAACATTCTTTCAATTAGTTAAAGTATTTCAGTTTATATTTCATGATATATTGCTTTTAGTTAGATTTATTTCAAGTTCCTTTCCATACTTGAGAGAGAAGGTTGAAGTGTTTCTTATCTACTATAAAAAGCCTTGTAACTTGAAGGATAAGTCAAGGTATAGGCCTACCAGCCTTGGTT
>MU225620.1:277472-293524 GCA_018584345.1 Thuja plicata | reverse complement strand
ATGCAGAAAAGTATATGTATATATCAATAAGATGTTATGATATACAAGTCACATTTTGTGTTAAGTCATTTTGAGTAACTTGGCCACATTCCTTTGTTGCCATAAATGACAAAGGGGGAGATTGTTGACAAGTTGACTTCCTGAGGATGCATGACTCATTTTATGTTGTCATCATGGCAACAAAGTCATGTTTAGTTTCTGTCTTGAAAGACAAAATGACTAAGTATGGAAAATAGGGCAGACAGAGATACTCAGCGATCAACACATCAGCGCACGTGCGAGAGATCGAGTCAGCGTATGCACATTCATATATATGTTGTATGACACATGTAAATGCTACATCCAGACATGCATAGTAACAGTGCGATAAAGTTACAAGCAGATTAGTAGAGCAGCAGTCCAGAAGACAGAGCATGGAAGACGACTACTATTTTGATCAGCGTGAATTATTTTGTAATGTAATGGCTAAGAGCCTTTGATTCTATGTTTTTAATAATGTAATTATCATTGTAGTAAACACGCTTGAGCCGACTTTTTCGGAAGCATTGTATATTTTGTTTTAGGACTGACTAAGTGTTTTTTTTTGGGTCGCGCCTATTCGGATATGAACATATAAGTATGTAATGTAAAGTAATGTTACAAGCATTGATTATTATGCAAGAGGAAGATACAGAGGGACAGTATAATGAATTCAGTATATGATATAGCTCTTTAAGAGAGTAAGAGCATTCGTGCATACACAGAACTGATTAGACAACAGTGTCATCACAACAGTTCATTTTGATATAGTGCATATCATCTTTCAGAAGGTTGTAGCCTTCATCCTATTGGGCAGTGAGCCTAGGTAGTGAGCCATATACCTTTAATAGGTTTTTGTAAAAGAATCCTAATAGGGTCAGACCTTTAACCAGGTCATTGTACTCAAATTGTAAAGACTGCTTCTAACAAGGCAAAGGAACTTTAACAGGTTCATTATACCTAGTACAATAATTGTGGGTACTAATTCCCACCGGGGTTTTCCTCTGATCAAGGTTTCCCCGTAATCATATCATGTGTTATGAGTTCTTATGTTAAGCTTCATTCTATGTATGTTTTATTTATGTTTAAGTTGCTGAAAAGTAATTAATAGATAAACACTGATTCACCCCCCCCTCTCAGTGTTTCCAACAATGTACTGGTTAAATTAAGTAATGCAATATTGTTCATGGAATCATTATATTGTTGTTTAAAAAAAAATACTCTCTTGTTGTAATTTATTATTGGCCTCCTCTCGAGTCTCTTAGAGGGGGCGTTATAGCGATGCATAGATATATTAGTGGTTTTGATGCTAGACATGATGCACACTTGATGCTATATATACTTGATGTCATGATTTGGTATATACATTACTTGACTCATGCTTGGATTTCAACCTGTTTACTTTGAGCTTGACGCATTTTAGGATGGAAAGGATAGGTCATAGTTTGATTATGGCATCTTCATTAAACATAGGTACTTTGTTCTTACAGTGATCATTCAATGATTATATTATTTGCATAGTGACATGTTCTTTACAATGTACATGTATATTTGTTTGGTTTCATTCTTATAGCATAGGTGGTGACTTGGTGTGACAAATCATTATGGTCACATGTTTACTACATTTCATGTCTATAAGGGCATTATATTCTTGACGAACTTGTTTACATATTGGTCAATTCATTATTATATGACACTAGAAATTAAAAGTCTAAAATATTTTAATCATATAACATTTTGTAGTGGCACCTAAAGGTTAAAATGTGAATACTTCTTAAAGGATTTTAAATTTTAAATATTGTTATAAGGTTTGGTCACTTTATGTATCTAGGCCTTGGGAATATATTGTGCTTGAAGTTAATTGTAAATGATCCCTTTGAAATGCATGGGACTTTGTTTTTTATTGGCATTTTATATGAGCACAAAGAATATCACATAAACTTATAAAAGTGTAACTTGAAGCTCATTTTTCTCTATTTTTTTTTTCATTTTAGAGGAAGCCCTCAAATTAGGGCACAACTCAAGATGTTATATTTTCACTTGCAACACTTGGAAAAAATATTTTTGATTTGGAACAAATGGTTAGAGTGATGGTTTTCGTTTACCAATATTTGGTGATGACAGTTTGAAAATTTTATTTGGCAGTTTTATCAGTTTACAGGTGTTCTCATTCTCCTAATCCTATCTATGCTTGTCTAATCCTTGAAAGGTTTTGTATTAGTAGAGTTTTTGGTTAATGTTGTCATTTTTTATTTCTAGTGTTTCAAAGTCATGCATTTGTATGTAGTTTTATTCAATTACTAAGTTTGTTAAGGATTTAAAAGGAATAAACTTTGTTTTATGGTTAATATTTTGGGTTGTGTAAATGTGTTTGCCCTTGAATCAGAGTTATTTTTAAGATCATGTAGCCTTAGTCAAGATTTCATTGTGTCATTCATAACTGTTGTATTCAGTAAAAAGGGGGTTATGTATATAATGATTCACATGATCTTCAAACCCTAAGTTGGTTTTTAAGTAACCCCAATTTGGTGTCAGGTTTATGGGTTTATGACTTTGTGTTATCTTGAACTTGTGTAGAGGGCTTCTATTCGGGATTTTTGGTCAAGTTAAATTATTTCTTTAACCTATTCAGGTATACCAAGTATCTTATTTTGTTAACCTATCCATGAGTATGGTAGACAAACTGTAGTGAAGTTATGAAATCTATTATTTGTTAAGGCACAATTATGAATAATTTAGTTTTGTTTCAGTTTACAAATAGAGAACACTATACATGTACATTATTGAAGGCATTTAAGAAAAAATAAGGTGAATGCATCATAAAGAAATATGATTCTTGATATGAAAGACATTAATGTACAATGAATCATATTTATGAACATTTTATATGTATATCCAATTCACTGAAAAAATTCTAGAATAGCATCTACAGAGCATTGAAAGTTGTTTTTCATGGTAAAATGTACTATTGTATATAATCAAAGTATATGCAATGATATATTGTATGTGAGATGTACTTTGCTTCTGATATCATATCAAAAGATGTTGAATAGAGAAACATAGATGACACTTTGTATGTGAATTCAACATATTTGAAAAGTGATAATGTATAATCTAGTGAGGCACATTGTTAGTGAGACACATTTCCAGTAAGGCACATTACTTTTCTAGTGAGGCATTTCAAAATCTATCAGTGAGATAGTAATGTCAGTGAGACACATTGTAGCCAGTAAGGCTCTTCTATTGAGGCATTTTTAAATAAGCTAGTGAGAAAAATTTACGAGTAGTTTTTATTCCCCAATAGGGTTTTCCACTCATGAAATTTCATGTGTCCAATTGTGGGATTAATTGATTTACCTGTCACTATTTCATTTCAGTCATTTGTTTAGTACTATATCATAAGGAATTTAGTAAAGCGGTTTAAAGTTTTAACTATTTGTTTTTAATTTTTTTGAACACTAATTCACCCCCCCCACAGTGTTCATTGTACTCCAACACTGAATTCATATATGTCACAATGTGACGTATCCAAATTTCTATATCAAAAACATCTACAAAAGACAAACAATGCACTAATAAATAAAAAAAACATAAATTATTTTTGTTTTTGTTTCCTTTTTTATTGGCTTGTTTCTTTTTAAGTTGGCCTTGTTTTCCTTTAGGCTCGTCTTGTTTCCTTCTTTGGTTAGTCTTTCAATCCATTTGGTCTTCTGTTTTTGGCATTATTTTCAACAAATTGACCTCTTCTTTCAATTTTTTGACCAATTTTTTGAGGGGGCACCCTTGAAGCCTATTGTATCTTGGTCGCCTTCTAATGCAACACTTTCATTTTTTCCTCTCAAACAGGGGCAAAATTTAGACACCTAAAAATGGCAAACGTCTGCAACTCCCATTTTTAGTTGTCATTTACACCATTGGTTGATTTTGATAATTTTGGATCAATTTTGAATTATTTTAATTTTTTTATTTATCCTTTATTATTCTAGTGTCTTGTCATTTATTTTGATTACCATGTCATATTTTGTCTTTTAGCACATGTTTAATTAAATAATTTTTGATAATTATTTAATTAATATCCTAACTTTGGTCCTAGGGAATTAATCATTTAATTAATTCCCCATATGTCCTAGTGTCTACTTTAGGCACAAATAAATCTCATTTATTTATGCTCTTTGTCTTTTATTTCACATTTAAATATAATAATATTTAAATAAAATTTGGGTTTTGAAGAGAATTAGTGTTAATCAATTGATGGAGATGATGAAGACTGAGTGATAATAGGTGTAATCCATGAAATATAAGATGTTAGGAGCATAATCAACTATTAAAAGCACTCAACAACTTAAAAAACTAACTACATACAAGATTAGACCTTAAATAAAAACTTGAAATAAGCTTATGGAATAGGAAGTGAAAACTTCCTAAAAGACTATTCAAGATCCTATTTTATATTTAGCTATGTCTATTTACTTAATGAAAGATGCTAATTAAAAATAGATGTGAGCTCAAACTATATTATGCTAACAAGCTTCAAGATACTCTTACATGGCTATGATGACTATTTAAATATGCATTATAAGTTTGCATGTGAAAGTGGATTTATGATTTTCTCTCAAAATAGCATTATAAATCTACATGGAAGGTGGATGAAATTATGAAGGAATGAGGTTCCTTATATAGGCAATAGGTAGGAAAACCAAGGGCTCAGATGCAAAGTTGAAGAGAGGTCCAGATGCCAATAGAAGAAAGCACATGGATTGTGCTTCTTCAAATGCATCAAATTGTGACACTTGTCACAAGGGGATTGGGTTGAAAGTGGGGAGGAATGTGACCATTTAGGGAAATGGGACAAGGGGATGAGAGAAGACTTTAGGGGATAAGGCCTCTTAAAGAGGGTGTAAGAGCCTTAATGAGGATGTAAGAGGCATTTATGAAGGTGTAAGAGCCTTAAATGCATATGGATAGGCTTGGCTTGAGATTGTTGACTTTGGGGAAGGGATTGAATTCCTAATCCAAAGATTAGGAATGTGACATCATTAGGGAGAGTTTAGGATTAGGATTAGCATGGGTAAAGAGGTTGGGATTAGTTTGAACTCAGGGTTAGGTAGTTGGGATTGGTTAGGTTAGCATGTGTGAAGAGGTTGGGTTGAGTTAGAACTCAGGGTTAGGTGGTTGAGATAGGTTAGGTTAGGGGTTAAAGGGAATATTAATGAATTGAATTAAATGTTTTAACATATTCATTCAATAATAGGAGGAATAAGGATTTAATTATCTATTAAACTATTGGTTGCTTTTAATAATGAATCAGGACTATAGCCAATTAATTGAATTAATTAGGGCTAGAGGATGACATAGGTCAATTAGGGAATGCTTAATTACTTAGCTGATATGTCCTAGAAGGCACTAAATATGATTGATTAAGGTAATCATATTTAGGTGTCTAGATTTTGCCCCTCTTCGACATAGTGTTAGAATAACACTATTTCAAAGACGTTTAAAACAATAGACGATGCAAAGATGTGGACGTAGGCAACGAAGTTTCCCCAAGGTGACAATTAGGATAGAATTAGAATAGAATGATCAGGATGATGCCCCCTTGAGAGGGTGACAGGGAGAAAAGGTGAAGCCCTGGCGACATCTCAAAAAGATGGCCAGGAGAGACATGATAGAAGAAAAAGGAAGGGGGGATATAAGAATGAGGGATGGGATAGTCAGGTTTGCATCAAGGATAAAGGGTTAGGTTTGAGACGGGATTTGATTGGAATAAAAGGGATGGATTTGTTGGGGACAGGATGGTAGGAAGGATTTTTCTTGAATCTTGAGTGAGGGGTATTCCGAGATGGAATACCACCATTTAGCTGAGCACTTATTTTGATATAGCAATGCTAGAGACCATGTCGAGGTTAATAGGAACATGAGTCCTTGTCACCGATGTTGCAGAGGACTGACACAAAAAACATGCGAGGGTTTCCCCAGCATCACACATGAGTCCCAGAAGAGCCATGGTGAAAATGATGCTAGAAAAGTCCACAAGAAAATGACATTTCCCAAGTGCAGCATGTAAAACCAAATGGATTACATACATGCAAGGGTCATATCCGACTGACTCACAAGAAGAAAATAAAAAGATCAAGTTCCCTATTCTAGGTGCATCCATTTGTAGCATACCATGATATAAAGAATCGTGGCAACCTTGAGGAGGAGAACAACCGAAAATAATCAGGAATGATAACCAAGAACCAAAATCAAAATTTAAGATCAAAATTCAACAACAAGACGCCTTTTGCCAGAGAGATCAACGATATGGGATGATGATTGGATTGAGATTAGGTCAAGAGGAAGGATACATCCTACAAGAACTCAGTGATGATGATGATCTAGATTTAGGTCAACGAGAGGAAAGGTACATCCTCAAGGACCCATTTCCAGAAAGATGATTAGATTTAGGTCAACGAGAGGAATGATACATCCTCAAGGACCTATTTCCATGGAGATGTCAAGTGTGAATCTGATTGGCCAAAGATGTGATGATGATCAAGTTGCTGAAATGGGATTTCTTCATAAGGAACTTGGTGAAGCACAAGATTCTGAATTTGAAACTAGATCACTTTCTGCAAGTAGACCGACCAATGACATGAAATATGTACAGGCGAGATTGGACTCAAGATTGGACTGACACATACAAGATATATACAGGACTGAAGCTCAGGAATCAGGATAGGAAAACATATATACAACAAACACTGACAATTAGATACAAGATGATATGTACAAAATCTTAGGAGAGAATGTATGAGATGAGGCTGATATGCATAATGTTGCCCCGGTTGAGCCAAAAGGCCAAGATAGAGGAATAGTGGATGGGGTGCTCTAGATGTGGGAACGATATAAATCCCAAAGAAAACACAAGGATTGGGAAGGATGCATCCCAATGATGATGACTGGATTGTGATCAAAGCTTGCAGCAAGGCTAAGCGTGTGCTTGGATGCAATGATTGCTGCCTGACTTGGGATAGCTGGAGGATGTTGATAGGATTTGCATGCGATGGTAGCTCATGAGGAGAATTAGGATTTGAATGGGTGGAATTGGGTGCATGAGGATAGCCTAGAGCTAGATGCCAATGACAAGGGAAGAAAAAAGTGATGGGATATATTAAAGGAGGAATTGAAAGATGGAGGAGACATCGGGGAATACGGAGAGGGAAGCGCTAGATGGAAGGATTTTAGTAGAGGAATGGATGGATAGTTGAAGGATTTTGGATAGGAGAGAAGTATTGGGAAATGACAGGTGGATATGAGAAGGTCTCCAAGGACTGCGTCACCAAGGAACAAAATGCCTCCACTTAGGATAGGGCATGCATGTGAGGAAGCATTAGGAGGGGCTACGATAGGATGGAAGAGAGGATAACAAGAGGATGATGGAGTTGAATGAAAGGTAGGATGAAGGGTGGATAAGGGAGGAAGATAGTGCAGAAGGATAGATGGAAGGAAGGATGGGTCGATAAAAGGATAGGTGGATAAATATGAGATATGGGAGATGGATGTCAAGAGATGTCCAAAAGCATGTAGATATGGTGGCCTGTATATTTCTCATCAAGAACTAGAGGAAGATGGAAGAAGTGAAAAGGACAAGATAGGATATGGATGGTAGATGGATGGTGGCCAAAAGGAACTTGCCCCCAAGTGTGAAGAGAAATTGGATAGAGGAACTATGCATGACGCTTTTTTACCAGGTTTTCATCATGGTACTTATCCAAGGCGCTTGTTTGCCAAGTTTTCACCAGTGGATGAATTGATTTCTTTTTATTTATTTTATTTTATTTTTTTCTTTTTTGCTTTGTTTTTCTGATTTTGCTTTGGTTGCGGCTTTTGGTGTTGATCATGATATGTTGGTACAACTTTATGTGGGATGATTGACTTATGAAAATGTAGGGATAAGATGGTTATGCGGGGGGGGGGGGGGGTATGNGGGGGATATGTGGGATAGGGGATATGATAGTTGGAAGTATTCAGATAAAATGATGGAAAGTGAGTAGGATAGGGAATGTTGTCAGGATCAACATTGGCACATGTTGCGAGGGATGTGGGAAGATTGAATGTGAAGCAGATGGTACCTATGGATGCAATGTAGGAATCATGGTAGGAAGTTGTGGGAGATAAGGACCAAAAATAGATTTTGAAAATGGAGGAGAGGAATGCTCAACTAGAGGATTAGTAACCTCGAATGCTATAATGGATTTTTCTTTTAGATGCATGTCATTTTTTTCTTTGGGATCCACGTAGTTTTTTGTTTTGATTTGGTGGGTTTTTGTGGCCTATGGGATGTAGTGCATTCTTTGATTGGATTTTATTTTTTTGGAGCATGTCGTTTGAAGTGAACATGACAATCTTTAGATTGTGGATCTGTAGCTTTATGCATTGATGATTTAGCATCCAAATTATAGTGAGTAGCAATGGAAGAGATATGAGAACTTGCATGAGATGGAGGAAATACATATGGAATGGTGGAGGTAGGATGGTGGATGGAGCGCATGGGTATGTGCCTTTGTTGATCTTGATTGGGAATGAAAGGGGTGGGATTTTTTATATGGGATTGATGGACGAAGGAAGGAGTGGGATATGATGTGGGATGAGATTTTGGGACATAGGGGCCCAAAATGGATGGAGAGGATGAAGGAGGAATATGGTAGGTTGTCTTGGGTTCCAAGGATGGAGGAGTGGGGATGGCATTATATGCTTTAGAGGGATGATAGGAAGATGAAATAGAGGGTTTGAAAGCACTCTTGAACTTTGCTTTAGTTGTACCAAAAATTTTGGATGAAGGACCTCTAGGTGCGTAACCAATACCAGAAAATTGTGGATGTCTTTTAACAGAGATGGGATCCAGTATACCTTGCTCATTTAGGCCTAAGCCTTTGCCTTGATAATTCCATTTTTTTAGCATTCGATCCATGATAGGGTACTTCTTTCTTAGGGAACAAGATGCGAGTCCATTATCAAGAGGAGTGTAAATGGTGGACATGAAATTTATTTTTGCTGCTTTAAGTGGACCACCACAAATGAATGTAAGTGGACCAAGGGGATAGAGTAATGGTGGTGGGATGGTTGGAATTGGAGGCGATAAAGGATCATTAAGTGGAGGAGATGGCAAGCTTGGATCTTGACTTAGATGCGGTAATGGATTTTGAGAAGGAAGAGGTAGAGTGGGAGGATCTTGATTTGAAGGAGTGGATGAATTAGGAAGTGGGGTAGATGGGATGCTTGGATCTTGACTCAGATAGGATAATGGATCTGGAGTTGGAGTAGATGGAAGGATAGGATCTTGAGATGGAGGAGTGAAGGGCAATGGACCAGGAAGTGGAGTGGATGGATTAGGTAAGGGATGGAGGGGGATGTTAGGATCTTGATATGGAGTGGATGGAATGATACTATCATCATTCAATTCAATGGATACTTCAACATGCTTTTGGACAAGGTCATGACATGATTGAATTGATGGTGATGGTGTGATGGGAGATGTATGGAAGGATTATTCAGATGGAGGGGATGGAAGAATGGGAGATTCTGCAAATGGGGTGTATGGATGGATGGGAGATTTTGCAAATGGGTTGTATATAGGGATGGTGGATTCCGTAATGGTGGGAAGAAGGGTGGAGGTGTGAGGTTCACGGGATGGGGTGTGGATAGTGTCAAGAGGAGAAGATGGGGATGAATATTGGATGAATGCAATGGATATAGAGAATTCAATGGTGCTAGGAGATGGAAGGGGATCAAAAAGTATGAGATTTGGAAGGGAAATAATAGGGATGGGAGATGGAAAAAGAATGTCGGGTGTGAGGGGTGGAAGAGGATCAATAAGTATGGGATTCAGAAGGGAAATGATGGGTGTGGGAGATGGAAAAGGAATGTCAGGTGTGAGGGGTGTAAGGGCTTCATCACTAGTGTTTTCCCATGGGAGATTGATATAACGTGACTCATCAACTATAAGAGATGGATTTTATGTTGGCTTCCTTGTGAAACTCTTTGGAGACTTATGTATCGAAGATGGAGGATCTGCAGGCGTAGATGATGGGAAGTTAGGGTAGTCCACATATGAAGATGTGGCAATGTCTTGTGAACTTGTATGGTTGAATGATGGTGTAGAGCTGGATGTAGGAGATGGTATGGCTAGATAGTTCACATAGGTAGGTGTGGCAATGATTTGTGAACTTGATTAACTAACTGATGGAAGAGGAGGGATGGATTGGGGTATGGAATATGTGTTAATGTAGGTAGGAATTGGAGATGGTAGATTGGGATAAGATGGGGGAGATGGATAGGACAGAGTGGATGATGGAGGAGCAATATTATGAGGATTTTGGTGATGGATTGGAGGAAATGGAGGACTAGGATTAGGGATTTGAACATGGGTTGGAGGATAATGAGAAGGAGGATTAGGATTAGGGATGTAGCTAGTAGTGTTGTTATGGAAAGATGGAGGGTGGGATATGAACATGGGATAAGATGGAGGCATGTATGTATAAGAACGAGATGTGGATGGAGGATAAGAATGATTTCCCTTGTCAAAAGTATGATAAGGAGTGCTAGTGGGTATGCATGGTGGCATGATGGGATAGTGTGGAGGAATGACTGGAGCTTGGAGGATGCTTGGAGAAAGTTTGTTAAGGCTTTCCATGTACGCATCATGATCAACAAGACCTTCATCATCAACATAAGATGCAAGGGAGAGATTTTTAAGGTTTTCAAAGTATGCATCATGATCAACACAACCTTCATCATCATCAGAATAGGATATAGACATGATGGTGTAGGATGGAGGAACGACTAGAGTTTGGATGGTATTTGGAGCAATATTGCTAAGGTTTTCAAAATATGCATCACGATCAACAAGACCTTCATCATCATCATAGGATAAAGAAAAGGAAGAGATATGGCAACCAAACTCATCATAATAGATTTGTGACATGGCGCTTTGCGGATGAGTTGGATAGGAAGAAAGGATGAAGATGAATGGAAGACTCAAGCTTGGATTAGGAAGAAGGACTGACTCTGAAGAAGATGGGCAGGGGACGGGGGATGGAAAGCATGTCTCTGCTAGCCTAGGATATGGGGAGAAATGGAGGACCTGACTTTCTTGTGCTTGACAAAAATGGATATGAGCTCACTTTGATAATGTTTAGGATGAGGCATTGACTACGACAAGTGTGCCTTGGAATATTTTTTTTTGAACAAGTGATTATTGTTTGGTATTTGTGAGAAAAACAGTCTTGCAAGAGGCAAAGCAACCTTGCAAGAGGCATAAAATGTCGATCTCCTTGGCAAAATGACTTTCAAAACTTTCAAATCGTGTATGTTCAAGAACTATTTTGTACAAGGTTTGTAACACTTGAAGACACATACAAGCACTTTCTACCTTAAGGATGCGGTGACCTTGAAAACCTTTGTCCACATACGTAGGCACCCACACAAGAGCTAATCAGAATACGGTCATCACTAAGCACAAGGCTCTAGTTATGATGTCCTATTAGCTGACTCCAAACATTCAAGGTGGCACGAATGTGAAAATTTCTCAGGGAAGTTACTATCTTCCTTGCCCAGCCGATTATCAAGATTTTGAGGATGGATCAGGTAGGTTGCTAGATTGATTAGTTGATAGTATTTTTGCGGTGTCCCCGCAATCGGTTTGTATGACGTGACTCACTTAAGAGCCTAGTTCAATCACATCGATATGCTGGGGAGTTCACCCAGTTCAGACTACCATTGAACATGACCCGCCCAAGCTTGAAAGGATATAGACACTCTTTTGGTTAGCACCTTATTTATATACCGGCCGAAGGATTTACCGGTTTGGGGTCGTTCTCCAAAAGGACTCGTGCTTCTTCTGGATAGGCCCCTCTAAGAAGATCTGAAGATTTTTTCAAGAGTAGATCTGCAAAAAAGTTTGAACGGTCACAATCACCTTTCTCTTGTACCAATGATCACGAGAGCCAATGGGAGAGGATAGTGCGTGAAGTGAGGTTGCATTCTAAAAAGGATTTGTGCAAGTGCACCAAAGATGTCAAACACTTGATTGATTATCTAATAAGTTAGGCAATGTTTAATTTGATCTAATACAGAAATGAACTCACAAGCTTGTTCTTTTTTATGTGCACCAAAATGAGATGTTCTTTGCCTTGTTCAATTTCTTATGCATTCGAGATTGAGTTCGATCGAGTTGTTCAGTTTTAAGCCCCAATTTTTTGAAAGTGTTTGATTGCTTGCATGATTCCAAAAACTGAAACAAAGTGTTGATCCTTTATGCATTTGAGATTGAGTGTGTTTGAATGTTCAGTTTTTAACCCGAAATGGAAGTGTTGAATGAATGTTCAATTTTTAGATCCAAAATGAAAGATGTGATAGATTGTCCAATTTTAAAGCCCAAAAAGCAAAGTGTTTGATAGTTAGTTCAATTTTAAGCTCCAAAAACAAGATGCGTAATTTGATTGTTCAGTTTTAAACCCAAAATCAGATGTTTGATTATTCATTTTCCTTAAAGCATTCAAGATTTTGTGCATGTTCATTTTAAGCCCAAAAAGGAAATGTTGACTTTGACTTTTGTTAACTTTTGACTTGTGTTAACATTTGACTTTTGTTGACTTTTGACTTTTTTACTTTGACTTTTGACACCCAAAACCAAGTGTGAAATGATGTGAGCACATACACTATTCTTTTTAAACACCAAAAAGTGAAATGGGAATTTTTTAATTAAAAGATTATGTGCTTTCTTACCAAACTAGATGGCTAACCTGTAGACCTGTAAAAAAAATAAAAATAGTTAGTAAGAGTGCATTATTGTAGGTTTATAGTGTCTTTCCCCCATGTTTTTACAAATAATGGTCCTAGTGATATAGACCATATTTCAACAAATAGGTAATAGAGAGAAAGTAGAAAGAAGATAGAAGGAATATAGTCTTCTTGCCTTTTTCAACCTACAAACGAAAGTAAGAGCTTGCAAAACATACTCAAACAATAAAAACACATTAGATTAGAGGGTTAGTTTGCAAGCAAAACAATGAAAAGAAACCCATGAAGTGGGTCCCACCGGGCGTGCCAAAATGTAATTCATGCAATCTAAGACGTTAGGAGCATAATCAACTATTAAAAACACTCAACAACTTAAAAAACAAACTACATACAAAATTAGACCTTAAATAAAAACTTGAAATAAGCTTATGGAATAGGAAGTGAAAACTTCCTAAAAGCCTATTCAAGATCCTATTTGATATTTAGCTATCTATTTGCTTAATGAAAGATGCTAATTAAAAATAGATGTGAGCTCAAACTATATTATGCTAACAAGCTTCGAGATACTCTTAGATGGTTAG
The DNA here is from genome assembly GCA_018584345.1 of Thuja plicata. Taxonomy (NCBI): domain Eukaryota; kingdom Viridiplantae; phylum Streptophyta; class Pinopsida; order Cupressales; family Cupressaceae; genus Thuja; species Thuja plicata. Next base: position 280,142 of record MU225620.1, on the reverse strand, counting down.
GATGACTATTTAAATCTGCATTATAAGTTTGCATGTAAAAGTTGATTTATGGTTTGCTCTCAAAATAGCATTATAAATCTACATGGAAGGTGGATGAAATTATGAAGGAATGAGGTTTCTTATATAGGAAATGGGTAGGAAAACCAAGGGCTCAGATGCAAAGTTGAAGAGAGGTCCAGAAGCCACTAGAAGAGAGCACATGGATTGTGCTTCTTCAGCTGCATCAAATTGTGACACTTGTCAAAAGGGGATTGGGTTGAAAGTGGGGAGGAATGTGACCATTTTGGGAAATGGGACAAGGGGATGAGGGAAGACTTTAGAGGATAAGGCCTATTAAAGAGGGTGTAAGAGCCTTAATGAGGATGTAAGAGGCATTTATGAAGGTGTAAGAGCCTTAAATGCATATGGATAGGCTTGGCTTGAGATTGTTGACTTTGGGGAAGGGATTGAATTCCTAATCTAAAGATTAGGAATGTGACATCATTAGGGAGAATTTAGGATTAGGATTAGGGTTAGGATTAGGATTAGCATGGGTGAAAAGGTAGGTATTACTCTGAACTCAAGGTTAGGTAGTTGGGATTGGTTAGGTTAGCATGTGTGAAGAGGTTGGGTTGAGTTAGAACTCAGGGTTAGGTGGTTGAGATAGGTTAGGTTAGGGGTTAAAGGGAATATTAATGAATTGAATTAAATATTTTAACATATTCATTCAATAATAGGAGGAATAAGGATTTAATTTGATGACATGTAACTGACTGAATATTTGACAATATTAAGTTGAAGATGATGCAAGACATTAAATCAGTTAATGGTTTGTATTGTCATTGATGTCAACTTGATATCTTCTGTATGGTCATATACATAATGCCAAAGACTTCGGAGAAATAATAGAACAAAGGTTATACTTTCAAAAATGCATAAAAGTTAAGTATTCACCAAGTGACAAACTACATCGGTGGAGTGCACACCATCGGTAAATACAGAGATAAAGTCAAAGTGATGCCCGACGAGCAGAAGACAGTGTTGCCCGACGAAGTAGAATCACAGGATTCCTGACGAGATGAAAATAGTGTTGCTCGATGAGCAAGAGCCAATGATGCCCGACGGACGGAGAACCTGAAGCTAACTGAAGTTGTACCGACGGAACTGGTAGTTGTTACCGGTGATGAACTGCAAAATTGATGGACAGAACAGAGAGATCAGAAAATGACAAAATATCAGGCTGGCAAAGCTTAAAGAAAGACTTAATTGGTTGTTTTATTTGTTTTATTCGACCATAGTTAAGTAAGTGATTTAAAGATGATTTACACAGCTGGCAAGAAGAAAACTATGAGATAAATCAGGAGTTAAAGCCTTAAATCATTTCGGCTGGATTTTTTTTCACACCAAGAATCAAATCAAGAACCAAGAATTAAGAAATATCATGTCTATATAAGAGAAAAGTATAATTCATTTAAAAAAAATACACTTAGATACATGATGGAGTGATTTGATAACAGATGCTGAAGAGAAATTGATGAAGGTTAAAATTCATACAGTCCTGATCAATCAAGCTAAGGGAGAGCTAAAGAAATCTGCAGTCACCTACACACAGTGAAGCACAACATCAAAGAGAAGAAAGAGTTAAGTACAAAGGAATTGAATTGATACATTGACCAGAAAGGTATTGTACGTAAATAGATCTAAATATCTGCAATTCAAAGTTGCATTAGAAACTGGTCATTATGTTTCAGTTTAACCATTGAAGCATTAAGTCTCTTAACAGAGCAGGACTTAACATTATTTTGTAATTGAGGTATATCCTAATAGATTACCAGAAGGTTGAATCATGATAGTAGCATCGGTCTTACCTGAAGCCCATTGACAGTCTAAGGAGGCTGATTCAAGGATGGTAGTAAGATTAGCATAAAGCCTATTGACAATCTAGAGGCTGATTCAAGGATGGTAGCGTAGAAGCCAGATACTAAGTGACAACCTATGTATCAAAATCCTCTAACAAGGTCGCACTTAATAGTGTGTTTTTAACCTTTAACAGGGTTGGCTCCTAACAGGGATCACTTCAGAAGAGTGAAAATTTGGGGTACCGGTCCTAGTAGTTTTTCCCTTAACAGGGTTTCCACGTTAAAATCCTTGTGTTATGTGTGTATGGCTTATTACTTTAATGTTTTACATTTCAGATATATATTTATGGATTGACTGGTATACTTTGCATATTTACTGAGTATCAGTAAATAAGTTTTACTACTTATCGGTTATTAAGGAGAAGAATGACAGACAAGGTAAACCGACAGACAGTTATTTATTTCAAGTATTTCAAAGGCATACATCTTGTAGGGACTTAATAATCTAAGGTGTATTAATTAGTGGATTGAAGTTTAAAAGGACAAAAGTTTGAGGCCACTGATTCACCCCCCCTCTCAGTTATTACTAAAAATTGGTTTCAGAGCTTGTGTGCTTAGAATGAAGGTTTCAAGACCTAAGTAAGGATCACAAGATGAACAGACGAGATGTGCCCAAGTTGAACAAGGACAACTTTGTTTCATGGAAAAGTAGGATAAAGCTTCACTTATCAGGTATTGGCAATGATATTACTCAATACTTAGATACTACATATGTGTTTCCTACAGGACCATTGACAGTAGATCAATTGAGAGTAAAGCATGAACATAACTG
>MU225620.1:242247-270043 GCA_018584345.1 Thuja plicata | reverse complement strand
CACTCACCATATGACCGGTGACAAAGAAAAGTTTAATACTTTTGAATATTATAAAGGTGGTATAGTAAGAATGGGAAATGATTCTCCTTGTCAAATTGAAGGTAAAGGAATAGTAATGCTGAATAACTTGATTAAATGTGAAAATGTTTATTGGGTAAAAGGATTGAATTATAATCTGTTGAGTGTTTCTCAGCTGAATAATTCAGGTCACAAAGTAGCATTTGAGAATAAACAGGCAAAGATCTTCAATGAATCAAGAAAACTGATTGGTACCGGTGAACAGACCAAAGGTAACTTATTCTATTTGAATGATACTAACCCCACTTGCTTGATAACTAGAAACAGAGACATATGGCTGTGGCACAAAAGGTTGTGTCATGTGAATTTTGAGAACATGATGAAAATAAGCAGAAAAAGAAGTGTAAGAGGCTTACCAACAATGATAAAGCCAGACAACATCATTTGCAAGAATTGTCAAAAAGGTAAAATGAAAAAGTCTAGTTTCAAAAGCAAAACCCATACATCTGATGATATTCTAGATTTAGTCCATACTGACTTATGTGGACCTATGAGGACAAAGAGATATTATGGAGATAGATATTTTATTCTCTTTGTTGATGATTACTCTAGAATGATGACAGTCATGTTTTTAAAAGAAAAATCTGAAGCATTCAAGATGTTTAAATGGTATAAAGTTATGGTAGAAAAACAAAGTGGTAAGGATCTGAAATGTTTGAGATCAGATAGAGGAGGAGGATTTATATAAGATTAAATCACTAATTTCTGTAATGAGCATGGTATAAAAAGATAGGTTTCTGCACCAAGAACACCACAACAAAATGGGATTGCTGAAAGAAGGAACAGGTCAGTAGTTGACTGTGCAAGAACACTGATGATAGAGAAGGACATCACACAGATCTTCTGGAGAGAAGCTGTTAGCACTATTGTTTATACACTTAACAAAGTACAATTGAAAAAGGACTCAAAAAAGACTCCTTATAAGCTATGGTATGGTAAAACACCCAATGTAAGTTACTTCAAAATATTTGGAAGTCAATGCTATGTCTTAAAAGATGATAGAAATGGAAAGCTTGACACCAAAAGTGATGAAGGTATTTTTCTAGGGTATTCTAACAAAAGCAAAGCTTTTAAATGTCTAATCAAGGCCTCTAACAAAATAGTTGAAAGTGAAAATGTGAAGATTGATGAATTTGCAGAAAAAAATGAGTTGGAAAGCACAAAAGAACCAGAAGACTACAACAAGTTTGTATACTGTGAAGCAACCATAACTCTACCCGAGCAACAGTACTTAAATCCAGAGCAACAACATGTTGCAACCGACGGTCAGAATGCTGTTACCGATGGTCAGGATAATGATCAAAATAATGTGCAAGGTAATGAAGATCAAGATGATATGCAAAGAGTTGTACCTGTACTTGCAAGATATGTAAGAAGGAACCATCCAGAGGACCAAATCATAGGAGATAAGAAAGCTAGTACAAGAACAAGAAGTAAGTATTTAAACTCAAATTGCTTAATTTGTGCGTTTGAACCAAAGTCTGTCAATGTTGCACTAGATAATGAAGAATGGATAAGTGTTATGAATGATGAGATTGAACAGATTGAAAAGAACAAGACATGGTCACTTGTGCCAAGACCAAATGACCAGAATGTCATCGGTACAAAATGGATATTCAGGAACAAACTAAACGAGAATGGAGAAGTCACAAGGAACAAAGCAAGACTAATATGCAAGGGGTATGCACAAGAGGAAGGTATAGACTATGGAGAAACCTTTGCACCCATTGCTAGGCTAGAAGGAGTAAGAATTCTACTTGCTTATGCTGCATACCAAGGATTCAAAGTATATCAAATGGACGTCAAGTCAGCATTCGTAAATGGAATACTTGAAGAAGAGGTATACATTGAACAACCAGAAGGGTTTGTGGATCCAGACAAGAAGAACATGGTATGTAGACTTCACAAAGCCTTGTATGGATTAAAACAAGCTCCCAGAGCCTGGTATGAACGACTTCATTCCTATCTAATAAGTATTGGATTCATGAGGACTAGTGAAAACAGTAACCTTTATTTGAAAGAAGATACTAATGCTAACACTTTGATTGCTGAAATATTTGTTGATGACATCATATTTGGAGGCAATGATATGCTATGCAAATCATTTGTTGATGAGATGAGAAAAGAATTTGAGATGTCTATGTTTAGAGAGATCAAGTTCTTTCTTGGTCTACAGATCATTCAACAAAGTGAAGGTATTTTCGTTACACAGTCCAAATACATCAAAGAAGTTTTGAAAATATTCAAGATGGAAGATTCCAAACCTGATGGAACACCAATGGCTACTAGATGCAAATCAACTAAGGAAGACAAGACAATAGAGGTAAATCAGACTCTATATAGATCAATGATAGGGAAACTCATGTATGTTGTACACACTAGACCAGATATTGCACATGTAGTAGGAATTGTTGCTATATTTTCTGCTAACCCCAGGGAATCACATATAACTGCTGTGAAAATAATTCTAAGATATCTAAAGAATACTGAGGAATTTGGCTTATGGTATAGAAGAGAAGGAAAATTTGAACTAAAAGTGTTTATCAACACTGATTGGGCTGGAAATCTTGATGACCAGAAGAGCACAACTGAAGGAGCATTCTTTATGGGTGATAGAATTGTCACATGGATTAGCAAGAAGCAAGAATGCATCTCTCAGTCTACTGCAGAAGCATAATATGTTGCTACTGCTGCAAACTGCTCAAATATTGCATGGATCAAACAGTTGCTGGAAGGTATGCATATGAAGATCATAGAACCAGTAGTTATTTATTGCGACAACACCAGTGCAATAAATATTTCTAAGAATCCAGTCATGCATGCAAAGACTAAACACATTGCCATCAAGTATCGTTACTTAAGAGAACAAGTTCAAGAAAAAGAGGTGATACTTGAATATGTGCAATCAAAAGAACAATTGGCTGATATCTTCACCAAACCACTTCCCAAAGATACATTTGAGTAGCTAAGGAAAAGATTAGGGGTCAAGCCCATGTCTAACAGTCAGTAAAAGGACTGAAGGCTGCATCAACCATCTATTATATGAATATCATTCATGATTGATGCAAGCAGAAGCTAAACTTCAAAGATACATCTATATACATAAAGGTATATATTAGAACCAAGCACCAGAGCAAATTGTTATATTGATGATGGATAAGGGAAATTCAAGGAATATATTATGGATAGAAGAAATTGCTTGACAAAATGTCAGATATTTGTGAAAATATTTGTTTGGCATTAATGTCAAAGGGAGAAAATGTATCCATATTATCAACATAAACTATTCATTATTAGATTACTCCAAACAGGGAGAGATCATATCCATAGGAAGAGTATTTGTATAAAAATTGCAAATACAAGACAGAGACATCAAAGAAAAAGAGAGAAAATTGACACCAACAGAGGTCACAACACATCAGAAGAAGAAACAGGAAAGCTGCAAGAATCAAATCTAAGCTAACACAGAGCTTACCGACGGTCAAACATTTTTATCAGTTATCAAAACAAACTGTTTGGTAATTTGATGAATCTCAACAATTGCATTGAACATGTTATATTAGAAATAGTATAGTGTGATAATATAGCATGTTGCCATCAGAGACAAAGGGAGAGATTGATGACATGTAACTGACTGAATGTTTGACAATATTAAGTTGAAGATGATGCAAGACATTAAATCAGTTAATGGTTTGTATTGTCATTGATGTCAACTTGATATCTTCTGTATGGTCATATACATAATGCCAAAGACTTCAGAGAATCAATAGAATAGAGGTTATGCTTTCAGCAATGCATAAAATTCAAGTATTCACCAAGTGACAGACTACACCGACGGAGTGCACACCATTGGTAAATATAGAGATAAAGTCACAGTGATGCCCGATGAGTAGAAGACAGTGTTGCCCGATGAAGCAGAATCACAGGATGCCCGACGAGCTGAAAACAGTGTTGCCTGATGAGAAAGATCCAATGATGCCCGATGGACGAAGATCCCAAAGCTAACTGAAGTTGTACCGACAGAACTGACAATTGTTACTGGCGATGAACTACAGAATTGATCGACAGAACAGAGGTATCAGAAAATGACAAAATATCTAGCTGGCAAAGCTTAAAGAAAGACTTAACTGGTTGTTTTATTTGTTTTATTCGACCACAATTAAGTAAGTGATTTAAAGATGATTTACACAGCTGGTAAGAGGATAACTATGAGATATATCAGGAGTTATTTAGTCATAAATCATTTTGGCTGTATTATTTTTCACGCTAAGAATCAAGAATCAAGAACCAAGAATTAAGGGATATCATGTCTATATAAGAGACAAGTATAATTCATTTTAAAAAAATACACTCAGATACACGGGGGAGTGATTTGATAAAAGATTCTGAAGAGAAACTGATGAAGGTTAAACTTCATACAGTCCTGATCAATCAAGCTAAGGGAGAGCTAAAGAATTCTGCAGTCACTGACACACAGTGAAGCACAGCATCACAGAGCTTCTAGATTTAAGTACAAAGGAATTGAATTGATACATTGATCAGAAAGGTATTGTACGTAAATAAATTTGAATATCTGCAATTCAAAGTTGCATTAGAAACAGGTCATTATGTTTCAGTTTAACCATTGAAGCATTAAGTCTCTTAACAGAGCAGTACTTAACAGTCTTTTGTAATTGAGGTATATCCTAATAGATTACCAGAAGGTTGACTCATGATAGTAGCATAGGTCTTACCTAAAGCCTATTGACAGTCTAAGAAGGAGGTTGATTCAAGGATGGTAGTAAGATTAGCATAAAGCCTATTGACAGTCTAGAGGCTGATTCAAGGATGGTAGCGTAGAAGCCAGATGCTAAGTGAAAACCTATGTATAAAAATCCTCTAACAAGGTCGCACTTAATATTGTGTTTGTAACCTTTAACAGGGTTGGATCCTAACAGGGCTCACTTTAGAAGAGTGAAAATTTGGGGTACCGGTTCCAGTGATTTTTCCCTTAACAGGGTTTCCACGTTAAAATCCTTGTGTTATGTGTGTATGGCTTATTACTTTATTGTTTTACATTTCACATATGCATTTATGGATTGATTGGTATACTTGCATATTTACTGAGTATCGGTTAATAAGTTTTACTGCTTATCAGTTATTAAGGAGAAAAGGACAGACAAGGTAAACCGACAAACAGTTATTTATTTCAAGCATTTCAAAGGCATACATCTTGTAGGGACTTAATAATCAGAGGTGTATTAATTGGTGGATTGAAGTTTAAAAGGACAAAAGTTTGAGGCCATTGATTCACCCCCCCCTCTCAGTTATTACTAACATTAATTATCTATTAAGCTATTGGTTGCTTTTAATAATTAATCAGGACTATAGCCAATTAATTGAATTAATTAGGGCTAGAGGATGACATAGGTCAATTAGGTAATGCTTAATTACTTAGCTGATATGTCCTAGAAGGCACTAAATATGATTGATTAAGGTAATCATATTTAGGTGTCTACAATAGGTATACATGTTTGTAGAGATAGTTAGATTAGTTATTATTTTGTCATTGATGTCAAGCAATTGATTTACTAATTTTTATTGAGTTACCATATCATAAAAAGGAGAAGTTAAATGGGTGACATATATAGATCAAACAATGATGAAGTAATGTTGATATAGATGTTTGCTACTATATATTTGATGTTATCAAGTCGGTACACTTGATTGATTAAGTCAGAGTTTGCAAAGAGTTAAGTTATGACTGAAAAGAGTTACTCTACCAAGATAGACATAGTTAATCAGTATAGAGTTGTGTTAGTCAATTTGAGTTATTGAGCACCAAGAATGAGTTAGGCACCGAGCAGTGAACGAAGTTAGTTATCGAGTTGCAAAACAAGTTAACGAGTACAGGATATTGACTGAAAATGATGATAAGATCAAATTTAATACGAAGCTATGATGATCTGGACATTGTTAAGAATTAAAGGAAGTTTGTTAGAAGATCTACGAGCGAAAAAATTTAATGAGAAGATCTAAGGCGAAGATTAAGCTCGGTTAAACCTGATTATTAGAGTTTGAAGAAAAAGTTCAAGTTACGAGGTAAAAGTTAACAGTTCACCGAGTTAAGATTTATGAAGAAGAGATTGAACGACTGAGAAAAAATGATGGAAAACCTAAGCAAGGAGATTAAGAGACAAAGTTTGTCTATATAAATGATGAGAAATAAACAGAGATAGAGATGTTGGCGAGTTGAATTAAGAAGCAAAAGAAACTGAAGAACAAAAGTTACAGAGCAGAACAGAGAAGCACTAGAAAGAGAAGAATCTACTCCATTTGTCTCTACTTTAGACTGTAGATAATTTGGACATATGGCTGCAAATGCACAAGCCCTATAATAGCTGCCTCATATGAAACGTGGCATTTGGAACATTAGGCTGTGGCAGAAAGACTTATTAAAGCTTCCATTGGTGTGTATGAATTTCTTGATATGCACACTTTGTTACACAACCAATTAAGAGATCATGTAGGAATTTTTCATTGATGATAAATGTTCTCCATTATGCTAACCAGGATAGTGTGGTAGCAATAATGAGGATGCAAAAGAAATAGAAAGGAATTAAAGAGTTTTGAGTTGGTTTGGGTTAGAGGATAATTTTAGATAAAGGGAATTCACAACCCTGATTAACCTAATAGGTTCAAAGGTAATAAGAAAACAAGCTTGCATATAAGAGAAGATATGCAAACATTGGAGATATATTAACAAGTTAAATAAGTTTGGAGTAAAGAAATGAAAATTAGACAAAGAAAACCCTTTCAGCTTAAACAAGAAAGACGAAAGAAGATCAAACTAGTCACTTCAGAACAAATTTATAATGGGAGCACTAGGGTTCAGAGTGGCCTCTTAAGAACAAATTCACAATTGGACCAGTAAAGTTCAGGTGCAACATATGTTGAAGAAAAGATAAAAGAAATCTAATTCAATGTTTTCCCTTTGCCTTTGTTGTAAACAACAAATGGAGATCAAGCAGTCTCATTTTGGCCTGTCTGCAATTTTATCTTAGTATGGACTAATTAAATGGCAAGTTTATGTTGGTGATTTTTGGTGCGGTTAGAAAAGGATTTAAATTTCCCAACAGTGAATTTGATAATGGAGCAACTTGGAAGTTCTCATAAGATAATCCAAGCTACTTGAGACAATTTACCTAATCAAGCTACTTGAGACAATTGACCCACAATAAAATGTACCTTTATGAAGTATGCTTGGTTAAGAACTTATCATGTTAAAGATTACAAACACATTTGCTAGATGTGACCCTGTTAATGGATTTACCTAATTTTTAAAAGATCTTCACCCTGTTAGGAGTGGCCTTACTATAGGACTTTAAACACTATTTTTCCATATGTCCAAATTAGATCACGTTCAACCTCTACGGGAATTAACAGAAACCCATGACAACCAACAACCCAAAAAGAAAAAGTGGTTGAATAGAAAAATGATTAATAGAGATGAAACGAAAATGGTGCGGCCATACACCTGAGCCTTCTCTTCAATGTTCAGACAGCTTTGTGATGCCAATTGACATGCATAGTTTGTTTGAACAGTTGCTTGCTGAACCTTCAGATATAGCCTACCTTGCAGTGGAGCTTGTCTCACAACTTCTAGTTGGTAGGCATTGAGAACTTTTAGTCTGTGAGTTGGGTTTGAGGGTCCAAGCCCTTTCTTTTCAATCCTGATCTGCCACACTTTTGTGTCATTCATTCTAAGAAAAAAAGTGTCATTCATTCTCAGAAATCCCTAAATATGCTCATCGAATTCCTTTGAGTTGCTACCTGGTTATGAGGTTCAGTTTCTCCCATGCTAGACAGATATCGTTGTTCCCTTTATCTTTCTGTGCATCCGTACCTTGCCCATTACGATATTTTGGTTGTAGAATAGTAACCTATCTGCATATTTATCTGAAAAGTAGAAATTACAAAGAAAACCACAGCTAATTGAGATATTGTTGTTTGAATAACATTATCCATAATTTGCAACTTAATCCGTCTACCTCCTATCTTCCTGCAACAATCTCAAGTCATAAGAATGACCGGACACCACATATCTATGTATGAAACACTTGTATAAGATCCCCACAGTCCTACTTGATACTCAATACCAATGATATAACATAATTTAGAAGAAAAGATATCCCACTGTAAAATACACAACCGAAATGTTTGCATCATGGTATTGCATTTCTTTCTAGGGAACTTTTCAAAAATAGAGCATCCCCTGCTTTATATCATACTGAACATGTTATAATCATTAATGTTTATCATATTAAAACTTTCACTTGATCTAGCACAATTGATACCTTTATCAGCACCATCCTATCACATCACAGTCTTAATAAAATCATTAAAGACAAAATAACACACCTATAAAAAGGCCATACGTGGTGCTCTCTTAAATCAAAGATAAATCATTATATAATATGAATGAGTACGTCATATACTTATCCTATATTGATTTATTCTATTGTCTTTTGGTTAGAAATACAAGTATTTTCTGTGTATTTAAGGTACCGTTACATTAGCATTATCAAAGTCTTAGAGGGCTCGCATCCATTGATTTGTTTTATTAAATTAGTTCACAATAACAAAACAATCAACAGCCATGTGTATTTTTAAAACATAATAAACTTACAACCTATTCTACTAAAAGGAACTTGACTGTATCTTCTTTTGGCACAACTGGATGAGGATTCTTCTACATCATCTTCTGCAATTTTGGTACTATTTTTGTCTGGCGTCTGAATTGCAGGAAGAGGGGTTTCTCGTGATATTTTTTTGCAGGGGTAGAGTAGTGTTTTAGAGACTAACTTGCAGGAGCAGAGGCTTATTTGCATCAGCATGTGTTCTGCATTACAGTGTATTCAATCATGCACATGTTAAAAGGCACTTGATATTATTACTCTGTCGTATGATTTATGTTAACATTTATAATAGCCTAAGTGGCATGAGAACGACTATGCTATGAGCACCAGCTATTTTTGCAAACAAAACAAAACTTTGCACTCTACAATCTCCCGTAGACAGTTATATTGAAGGAGTCAGCTTTATTGGTTGCCATATTTCTTCCTGGGCAACTCCTCTTTTGCCTTTTCTGTCTTCACACCACTTCTACCTCCTTATACTTGAAAACTGTTGCCTCTCTTTGTCAATGCAGTGCCTTGGCTTTTGCAAAAGACTTGTTACACTCATCTGTTTGTGTTAAAAACATCACATTGTACTCAGCTTCTTCCTTCAAAACTATTTTATTGCATTCTATGTACACATTTATTTCAAACTTTTAATTTCTATGGCAAAGTTTAAACAGCCCTGCTAGCATTTTGGCAGGAAATTCACTCTTTGCAACCTTGTTTATAAATTATTTAGTGAAAAAGTTTAAATATAAATAAATAAAAATACTTTACACAAAAAAATCTAACTCTGCTCGTGTTTTGTTGTTCTTTGCCAGCTGCCCATATGACTTTGAGGAGTGACCTTGTGTCCTATTTTTTTTTTTTTTTAGAAAAGCATGTTTTACTTTATATTAATAGAAATTAGAATAGATTAATAACACCTAACAATTACCATTAAATCATTCAATTTAAGAAACAAAAAACAGAATGGCATTATTTGGTGGCTATCAACATGCTAGAAGCCCCAATAAGCGGCGAAAACCCTCCACCACTCTCTCTTCTTCGCCCCTCATAATCATTCCTTTCTCTACCTCCACTTCACATTCCTCAATAGTGCTGGCATATATGCACCACTCCCGTGGAGCATAATGCCAGACATTCAGAATGTTGAATATAAAGACATGTCCATTTACCATCTGCAAACCTCTGGAAGGATAATGATAATTTCTAGAAGGATAATAATTATCATTACGCCAATCAATATGCAATTGCGCAAGTGAGTTACATTTTATAACTGAGCATAGCATCATGGCATTGTCATCGGAGGAACGATTGAATAGGTTAAATTTGATTTTCTTGTTATAGCTGATTTCCTCATTAGCGAAGGAGTGGACAACAGAAAGATTAGGAAAGGCTGAAGAGTTTAAAAATGACCCCGCACCAGCAACCGCCTTTGTAAATATTATTATATTTTCTGGCCATTTCTGTCCAAAAAGGAAAGCAAACATTCACCGTGATAATGAGCTTAACAAAAAATTTATATATTTTTTAAAACAATTATTACCTGAATCGCTTGAATCGCTTGAATACAAGGCAACATAGCTGATCTCTTCTTTGCTACAAGTTTCACACCTCTCAATCTTTGCACATGCTCCCAGCTTTCTATGCCCGAAAACTCCCAACATTTACCACCATCTATCACAATCGTCTCCAATGATGTGCACTGTTGTAAACCTTGTATAATCTCAACTTTGTTGCCACCTTCCAGTAAAAATTCTTTCAGCGAAGTTAATTTATCAAAACTTGGAAGCGTCTCCAACTCTAGACAGTTTCCTAGTATCAGGTATTGAAGGTTTACCAAACTATAAATGCCAGTTATGTTCCTTAGCAATTTACAACTACCAACCCAGATTTTCTCCACTGCTGTTGGTAAAGTGTTGACCTCCATTATGTGGTGATTATACTCGAGTTTGAGAATTTTAAGTTGGGGACAACAGTCATTAGAAGTTGTAATCTTTGATACTCTTGTTATCCGCAGCTCTATTTCCTTGAGATTACTCCCCAAAAAAGTCTGCCCAAAATCAAATTCGCTCATTGAGCAATTATCTATTTCCATAGGATGAAGATTAATCAGCTGCTTCAATGATTTTGGTAAACATTGCACTTCTAAATTGTTCAATGTCAATTTCTCTAAAAGAGTAAGCCTCCCCATAGAGTTTGGTAAAGATTGCATCTGGAAACACGCTTCATCTGGACCTATCTCCATCACTCTCAACTTGCTGAGTTGACCGATGTTAATTAGAAGCACCCTTAATCTGGTATAGTTTAAATAGAGCTCACTCAAGGAAACCTGATTTGTGATGTGATGAGGCAACTGCTCCAATTGGTTGCACACATTAAGATTCAAATACTGTAGCCTTGTCATGTTTTCCAAGATGTCCGACTGTAACTTGGGATGCCTACACTCCCGTAAGTTGAGTTGTTGCAGGAGTGTGAGATGCTTACAAGAATATATGGCAACATCCTCAATGAAAAGCAATGATTCAGCTATAGATGTTGCAGGTTTCTCAAATGGCCATAAACAGAGAGGCAATGATAGTAGATGTATACATTCTTGCAACTGCAGATGCTCCAATGATTGAAGATAGCAAAACTCCTTTGGCAGATTCTTCACATTGCCCCGATACAAATATATCTTCTTCAAGTTCTTCAGATACCCTGTGGACTTTCGTATTCTTATTAATTTAGGTCAATCAGAAATAATCAACACGCTTAACCGCATTGGAGCCTACAGCCAATTTTGAATTCAATTAAAGGGAATATAAAGATTGAAAAGAATATTAATTCAAATTATGAAGATTAGAGAGAAACTGTAGAGGAAAGATACTTACTTCCACCCAATCGTTCCACAAGTCTACTATCTTAGGGCAGTCATAAAGTTCTAAAACTCTTAAATTTGTCAATGGCATCCATGATGGAAGATTCTTATGAGTAATTTCGGTGCAGCTAAGCCATGCCAACTTTCTTGATAATTTGGCAATGTGTAAATTGTTCCCAAAGTTCTGTTTTACCACAAAAAAAATTAATCCATAATGGAAAGGCCTTCTAGTTGTTTTGAAGCCACAACAACATATGCTTGTATTGAACAGGGAATCATTAAACTTGTGAACATCATCGATTGCTACGTTCGATATCATTCCTCTTATCTGGACTCAGAAAAGAAAAAGTAACAAACTTAAGATGGAATGGGATAAACCTACAATCCGACAAACAGAGAAAATAAACTAAGTTTCAATGCCATGATTTCTAAGTTTCTAGCAGCATAGAAAAAATATTAACTTCACCTCCTCTTGTTTGTTAATCACCATACACTGATTAGGAGACCACAGACGATAAGGTGAAACAGTACTTGCAATTTCCCTACCTAAATCTCTTATGGTCATGCATTCTTATCTCATTCTCATCAACAACCTCAACAAGACACTTATTTACAAGCCTCTCCCAACCCAACAAACCACTCCAACCTGATCCTCCCCATACTGCAATAGCAACCATTTTGTTTTTGCCAATGAAAAAACAAGCTACATTTAAGAAAATTCGCTTCACTTCTCTATCTAAAGCATCATAACTCATCCTCAGCCTATTTATAATGTCATCAGCCTCAGGCAATATTCTAGAAATTTTAAGCAATACATCCTCCCATAAATCTTTATTAGAGTACCCATGAAGCTGACCTCCAAGCACCTTTAAAGACAAGGGTAACCCACTGCTGACGTTTACAAACTTTTCAACAAGATCTTCAAACCCCAACAGAGGAGAATATTGTAAGAATGCATGCCAACAAAAATGCTCTTGGCATGAGCCTATTTTCGAAAGGAAGAGAATTTAGGTACCCATCTTATCAAGGGAAACCCACTCCAACATCCTCTGCTTTCCCTCACTGTTCTGCTTGAATTTCCAGCTACTCACATAATCTGTACTAAACTAGTTTCATTCACACACAGTGATTTTACAAAGACAGGAAACTTAGAATAGTAGTCAGTAGCAAGAAAAAATCGATGGGAAGTCACCTTTTAACAGGGTTTGCAGAGGAACTATTCAAGGTCACCCTTAGCTCTGGGGCAGCATCATGGGAGCCAAGGAGCTGGCTTATTCTGGAAGGAAAATGCTCTTCTTCTGAAACTGCAGCTGTTTTCCCAAATGCCAATTGAGAAACACTGCACCTCACATTATCAACACTCGTTTCAATTTCCACAGTCATTCAACACCACTGCCCTGTATTTCAGCTGAATGACTGTCTCCATCTGCTGGTGACTCAGAACATATTGAAGCACTGCATCCTCTGTGTTGGGTAGCTGAAATTGCAAATGGGTTTGTGAATTTTTCATTGCAAGAAAAGGAGCATAGCCTCTGACTGCACAGTAGCCACTTGTGGACAACGAATAGGTCAAGGGATCGAACCTCTGCTGCTCCGGATTGAGGTAGAATGAATTTAGTACACGTGTACCCCAGCGACCGCATGAAATTCTCCTCCAAATCGGCTCCCATGGACACCAGTAAAGATCTCAATGCCTCTTTTGGAGACATAATTCTGTTTAGGCTTGAGCCCACTGTGTCAAAATACAGAGAACCCACTTGAAAGCGGGAATCACAGGCGCAGAGCTAGAAGAATCTACAGAGAAATGGGAAATTGCAAAGCTCTTGAGCTCTTTGCAGGACTGTGGATCCACAGTCAAAAGTGAACTTCCAGATATGTTGGTGTCCTTACAAAACAATGTGCTGCGGCCCTTGCTTGGCGCGCGGTTCAGAATCTCTTCCACCAGACATGACATGAGAGGCAGAGTTTTCTTTTCCTTTGATTATTCGTTTCCAAGAGGGCAACCGTTCGAAACCCACAAAGCCCGACCACCATACTCCGCAGGCCACTCACCGCCCAAACAAAAGAGAAACGCCCCGAATTGCCTATAAATAGATGCATATAATGCATCTGTATAATTTAACCAGCTGTGCTCTTTCAGGGGATTTTTTCAAAGAGATATAACTGCCGCCCAAACAAAAGAGAAACGCCCCGAATTGCCTATAAATAGATGCATACAATGCATCTGTATAATTTAACCAGCTGTGCTCTTTCAGGGTTTTTTTTCAAAGAGATATAACTGAGTAATGATGATTTATCGGTTAATTAAATTTGGCCAACAAACCTGCCCAAAAACTGATCTTTTATTAATTTCATGCTTCAGAATTTTGAGATAAAGTTTAAAAAACGGTTTCCACCATTAACAACGGGACAGAAAGCTTAAAACACGTGGAACACAATCATGCTTTTCTAAGTTCAAATTCCAAGAAAAAAAATTAAAACAGATCTTTCCCACAACCCCAATAATCTCTATAAATACCAAGCTGAAATGCAGACAAGCCACACAGCAGCAGAAAGAAAGCAAAGCATTCTCAAGGATTTGAAGCAAAATTGCAGAAATGGGCGTGAAGAATACAGTGTTGGTGATTTTTGCAGTGTTTTTGATATGGGTTATGTCTGGTGAGCTGTGTAGTGCAAAGTGTTCAAATGAATACTATGCACTTGATCACATAGCTCCATGCATACATGAAGGCACTGTGGTGGCTGTGCCTGACAATAAATGCTGTGATGGAATGAAGAGTATTACTCGTTTGGATTGCTTATGTGATATTTTGATGTCTGCAAGTGGGTGGCACAATCACCATATTGTTAAACATTACATTGAGGCCTGTGATATCCATGTTCCTGACAATTACAAATGTCTTCCAAATGCTTGACAACTCAATCTCTCTATACACTGCATTAGTCTGTGATGTGGAATAAAATTGGAGAGGTCATAAGTTGGCTATGATCTAGTTGGAACTTGAGCAGCCTATCAGATTATTTGGAGATGCATGGATATATTATAGTTAGTTGCTTCTTCTGCATCTGGTCTTGCTATAAATTTCTAGGCATAAATTGGTGGGAGGTTGATATTATCATGTGGGGAAATGGAACTATTGCACTTTGGCTTGATTATTTTATGTTCGATATGAAGATAAATATTGAATTATATTATATATATATTTAGAAAATTTGATTGTTCTTTTGAGTATATTTTGTTTGTTGTGTCTAAGTATTTTCTATATCAAATGGACAATCTATTTTTTTTGTAATCAATGGTTCAAATTGAAGACACTTATATTTATATATTAGAAATTTTAAAATATATGTTTGATCATTATTAATTAGAAAACTAATCTATATAAATGGAAAAAAACTATCTTTTATTAAGATATTTATCTTTTCAAAACAAAAAACTAGCTTTATTTTAATTCTTCTTCAAAATTAAATTTATTTAAGTTATTTATGTCTTTTTAAGAAATTACAAATATATATATATTTTTTGATAAATTTTTATTTTTATTAATAATAGTAAAAGTTTCAGAGTACAAAAAGAAACATGAAAATGTTTGAAAAACTATCCAAGCCATCGTACCAGCCGATCCATCTTTGTCAATATCCAATATCTGTATTTCAAACCCTAGAGCATATCAGCCCTCTGTATACATGGCATTCTATTCTATACAACAAATATGATTGTACCACCACCACCACCTTCAATGCCTGCCCCTTCCACAACCACGACCACGTCGCCTTCCACCTCTGCCACCCTGCCACGGCCCACAACTAGTATTTGCCTCCAGAAGTCCGCAACTTGAACTTGACAAGATTTTTGTCCATTTGTTCCCTTGGCACCCCAACAACTAGTACAGTTTCCCAATCCTATACATAATCTTTGATAAGTCACCAGTATTTCCTTGCCTCAACTCTTCTCTAGTCCTTATTTTCCAATGCCCTCCGAAGGAAAAACGGATGGACGTGGCGTGGGTAGCCGGGAACACCTATCCAATCTCCTCTAGCAGCCACAAATCCAACCCCTGGTTTGGCCAACTGCAAAATTTCCTCTAGACCGACCCACCACTTGGGCTTGACACACTGCTCCATACTTCGCCTCACTTAATCTCGGGCGTCCTTCTCCAACCCCCATGCATAGAACATTGAAGATACAACCATATTCATTCGATATTTGAACTTGGAAACTATGAAATCAATACCCAACAATGCTCTCACCAGCATCAAGAAGTAGGGGTTATCTGTGGAGAAAATGATCTTCAGTCGATCCTCAAAAATTGGTTCCCAAAGGGACATTTGCTGCTTTGCAGCCTTGAAGCTGAAATTTGGTTCCATCGTCACCTTGCACCTGTCTCCCTTCGCACCAAATTGCCAAAGACAACTCAGAAAACGACCACATCTACACATCAAAAGTAGAAACCTCTCGAAGACAGCCCAAACACTGACAAATTCATCAATGTGAAATCATAACTCCATTGTTCAAGCATCCTTTCAAGTGTGCTTGCGAGGTGTACATGAAATCCAACTTGCTCCCATCGTACATTCCCATGCATAGTCATCAATGTTGATCGATAACCAATTCCGCCAATTCTTCAATTATGAACTAAATTCTTTGACAAAGGGGACCGCTAGTTTAGATAGCGAATCTGCCAATTTGTTCCTCTCGCGAAATATATGGGAAACCTTGAAGTTTTTGAGTCTTTCTAACTTCTTACTAATGATGTCTATGATCTTGTCAATACACCAAACACGAGCACACCCATGTGATGGCTTTGACAATGATATGCAAGTCGTCCTCTAAGTGTACTTTCTCTGCCTTTATTTTGGATGTCAAATCTACTGCTAACAAGGCTGCCTGGACCTCTGCATCGTTGTTCGTACCGTTTTTCAATTTCTTCATTTCAATTGCCAAAATATTGCCTTTTGAATCCCCTCAGGGCTTAAGATTACCTTTGGATGCCTCGTCAAATTTGATCTTTTGATCCATCGCATTTCCAGTTTAGTCCACTGTACACCACTTCTTTTATTTGCAGCAGAATTAAACCCGGGAAGCCCATTAGTAGGCTGAAATTTGAGGAGAGGCCATAATTTCTGCAAGCGACATTCTGCTAAGCTAAAAGGGAATTTGCTTGGGTTTTGATGGGCCACAGCTACATCAACCAATTCTAAAATAGAATTTTCAATGTGAGTGCAAATTCTATCCAAAGATTCACTTTTTCGCTGAAAAATACGACAATTACACCCTTCCAAAGCTCCTAAACAATCGCAGATGGGCAAATTTGTCAGATGCAAGATAAAGTTGTTTAGGTAGTCGGTTGACTCCAACTTTGAGACAACTATTTGATCAAGCTCGGGTAGACAAGAAAGATTTAGTTTTTTAAAAACAAATTGCCAACAAAGATAGGAAAACTTACAATGTAACAAAAGCTGGTCCACATTTTCAGTTTGCTCTCGACACAAAACACATTCAAAAGGGCCATGATATCCATAACGCATCAATCTTTCCCCTATTAGAATCCTATTTTTAATAGCAAGCTAGGAAAATGCCTCGGCCTTGGGTAGACAATTTCTATTCCAGCATAACTGTCCCGACCATTGAGTATCATCCATCACTGCCTTAGCAAGTTTGTAGTCGATTCTCACCGAGTACTTGCCACTTTTGGAGACCCACTAGATAATCTCATCTTCCTCACCAGATAACAAGAAGTTATGGCGTTGTAAGATACCCTCAAATTCTTGGAGTTCATTTGCAGAGAAACCCAGTTCACTTCCGTCCCTCCATGACCAATTCAACACTCCAACGTTTTCTGGTTTAATTATGAAGTCAACAACTTTTGAACCCCATTTTTCCTCGGTGATCCTCCTAATATTGTCATTATGACGAAAATTGATAAGGGCCGACTCACCTTCAATAGAGTCATTCCAAAAGTTTGCATTAGATCCATCACCAAGCTTTCAAGGAATTTGATTTGTGATCAAGTGCCTACACTCCATCATGAAATTCCACATTCTGAATCCATGAAGTAGATCCAACACCATCAATACCCTTTCCCTAGTTTGAGAATCAAGGTATTTGTTGTACAATTTTTTTGCCCATATCTGATTGGGCCTTCAATACATCATCCATATTAATTTGGCCTCCATAGCCTCATTCATGAGGTTCCAATTTCTCAACCCAACCCCACCGACAGACTTCAACATACAAATCTTATATGATGCAAGAAGAGTAATTTTATCCTACCCTTGACTACCATTCCAAAAAATATTTCTCAGCGTCTGCTCAATGGCTTTGGTGATTTTCCCTAGTATTTTCATACACACCATAGAGTAGATTGAGATAGCGGAGATTACCGACTTGAGCACGAGAATATGTGGAGACAAGGAGGGTCATCTACTCTTCCATCCTTCCATTTTACCAGTGCAAGATTCCACCAATTTAGACCATAGTTTGGCATTGCACCCCCCGACAAGAAAGGGGTAAGCCCAAGAATTTGCTAGGCAAACTACCTTTCCTGACTTGAAGTATCTTGCGAATCTCTAGTTTCTTTTTTGACAGATATGTAATGAAGAAAAGCACTTCCAACTTATTCCAATTCACCATTTGGCTTGATAGGGCACAATATTTGTCCAAGGTGTCCTGCATGCATCTAGCCTCTCTAAGGGATGCTTTACCCATTAGCAAGGTATCATCTGTGAAGTGCTAATGTAAAGTAGCCTCTATACCCTGAGCAATTTGGACTCCTTTCCACCTCCCTTCTATTCTTCTTTTGGTGATGAGTTTGCCCAAAAATTCTGCCATTATAATGAAAAGCGTAGGGGATAGTGGATCACCTTGTTGAACACCCCGTGAAGACTCAAAGAAGCCTTGAGGGTCGCCATTGACCAATACAGAGAAGTGTGAAGTACACAAATAACTCTTGATCCAAGCAATTCACTGGTCATCAAACCCAATTCATTTCAAAATCTAGAAAAGGAAGCTCCTATCCACATGATTATATGCCTTATGAATGTCCAATTTCACCATCATTCTTTCAATTTTTTCTCTCCATACCGAATGTATGGCCTCATGTGCAATGATTATGCCTTCAAAAATAGATCTATTGGGAACAAACCCACTTTTCTCCTTGGAAATGATAGATGGAAAATAAGATTTACCCATTTGCAATCACCTTAGTAATCACCTTATAGACCACATTGGATACAGAAATAGGTCTAAAATCATCAAAGGATTCAATTGTGTCTTTCTTTGGGATCAAAGCAATAAAGGTATTGTTGAGGTCCCTACACATATATGAAAGTGATCAAGACTCTTCCACAACCTCAAGCAGCTCCACATTAATAGTATTCCACATCTAGAAGAAGCCAGTTGGGTATCCATCTGATCTAGGTGCCTTGTCATTGCCAAAGGAGAACAATGCAGTTCTGACTTCCTCCATAACCATTGGTTTGAGCAAATTTACATTAAGGTTGGGTTTATTCACTTTGAGGATAATAGAAACAATCTCATTATCATCTACCACAACCCTCTACTCTGTCTGAAGAAAAGAAGAGAAATACCTAATGGCTTCCCGATTAATCTTGTCTCTACCACTCAAAACATTTCCAGCAGAGTCCTTTATTCCAGTAATGTTTTTTTAATCTCCTAGCCTTCACCGGTAAATGAAAAAAAATTGTGTTTTTATCATCTGCCTTTAACCAAGACTTACTAGATTTTTGTCTCCAGTGGATTCTTCTCTGGCCATAATTTCAGAGTATTCTTGTAATAATAGTTTCTTTGTTTGGAATTCAAAATCAATCATTCCCTTCTTGATCACAAAAGGACTTGATTTGTTCCAATTCATTTTCAATCCTACTTTTTTTTTCTAGAAAATATTCTTGAAATGAAGTCTGTTCCACTCTTTGAGTCTTTCCTTGATGAACTAGAGCTTTTTGAAGAAGCAAAAATATTTAGTCCCCTAAAAGAAAGGCACATTCTTCCACCATTGTTCAATCATTGGGATAAGATTAGGATCTCTGAACCACATGAAGTTGAATTTAAAAGGGGATCTAATGGGAGTCGAATCATCTTGAATGTGGAGAGAGATCGGGAAATGATCAAATCTAGAATGGGGTAATATGTGGGATTAAAAAAAAAAGGGTCATAACCTCCAATTGCTCGCAACAAAAAATCAATCCAATTTTTCCGTGATGTTAGAGAAACCTTTCCTTTTGTTAGTTCATGTAAAAATACCTGATCTCGAATTGATTTCCTCTATATAGTTATTAAAAATGAAAGATTGGAAATCAAGTTTAATTGGACCAAGTTTACCCTTACCTCCACATTTCTCTTATATGTTTTTAGTAGCATTGAAATCTCCCTTGAGAATGATGAGAGAGTTGGAGAGATCCACCATTAATACACCAAGTTGCTCCCAAAGAAGCTTCTTTTGAATCGTGCTCATAGGGCCACAAACATTGAAAAAGAAGATCTCAGGTCCATTTGAGCCCACCACCACCTTGATGAGTTTCCGTTTCATGCCCTTGCTAATTTCATCAACTTTACCAACCCTGAATTTCAAAGGAAAGCTAAACCACCTAATGCACCAACTGATTCAACACAACTCCCTTCCAGTCTCCATCATTTTCTAAGAAAACCATGAAAATCATCCCTGTCTAATTTAGTTTTCTGCAAGATAACAAAATATGGGTGTTCATGATCAAGACATTGCTTGATCATACACTATTTGTCAGAGGCATTACAACCTCTGACATTCCACAATATGACCTTCATGGCTCCTTGGGAAGGGAAAAGGCCTTCCCAGAACATAGCTTTCTCTGTCCTATGGTGCTACCAACCATCACCAATATGTCTTTATTTATTTTCCTGCACCCTTTTCTTTGTTCACCAATCTTAGCCTTCTTAGTTTTGGAAAGTGTTCGATAAACAATCCTTTTCTGCAAGATGTCCTCCCATCAAAACATGGCTCCTCAACATCACCTTTTAAATCCCCATTGGGAGGGGTGGCAAGAGGGCATATCCTTTCCTCTAGTGCATGTCCCTCCATAAATGGTAGAGGGAAAGGTTCTAGCACCATCTTCTCCAACTCTTGACTTATGTCATCCACCTACACATCTAGGCCGAAACTAGCTGTCATATGGCATGCTTTGAAAAAGTCATCTAAGTCTTTATCACCTTCCAAAGAAAATAATTAGTCTTGTTACACAACCCGTGGCCCCTCATTACAATCACATGTTTCTTGGTTTTGAACATTCAATCTATTTGATACAACATTTGCCTCATCGTGATGTAGGACCACCTTGGGTTCTTGGCAATCTTGCATCAACCAAAAACATTTGTTTTCCTATTTTCCTATTTGATCAGTCCAACATTTCTATCTGCAACCATTCTGTGCTTAATTTTAGTGGTTGTGATCCTTCATGCATGTTTGTGGCTTCATTCTTGTCACCCTCCTAGGATCACACATCATTTGGTTACTTCGTGTTCAAGATCTTTCAGATTATTGACAAGACTATCATGTTCATCATTTTTTCGGCCAGTCTTCATATTTTCCGATCTCACAAGGGGTTTCCCTATCAACGAATCTTAACAACTCACTTCTTGATGATGTCATGTGTGTGACCAACCTATTTGAGGGATCGCATTTCATGTGCCACTCATTGGATAAAGATCCTTATGATTTTGGTCCCTGGCCTATCTGTGTAATACATTTTCTTTTCATTGGAAAATGTAATCTTTCTTGGCCGACCTGATGTTTGTGAAGGCCTTATATACTCATGAAATTATTACCATTAGAGATAGGAGTGAGACAGAACAAAATAGCGACTTACCACTTGTAGGATTCTGATCAATAGATCAAATGGAAGAAATTTTCTACAGAATATTCATGTAGTCGTTGTTGATCGCAGATGGTATAAAAGATAACCTATAGAAGGTTCTAATCAAGCATGTAAGCCTAGAATGTATCATTGTTTTTAGTTGTTCTTGTAACTGATCGTATGATGATAAGAAGGGTGATCTTGCATTTATTTCCTCTTGTTTTATTTTGCTTCTGTTGTATTCAACTCTTGTTGCAAGGATTTGTTGGACTTGATGAGTTCCCACTATCCTTGGCTACATCAAGTGGTATCAGAGAAAGGTTTTACAACCTTTGGTTTTCTTGTGGGGTGGAAAAAAAGAGGATCTAACATATAGTTGTTGAAGATCATGAAGATGGCTAGGAGGAATGCAGATCCTGCTGTCTTGGATTTGTTGAGATAAATTTCTGCTAGATTAGAGGCAGTGGAAACTGCTCATAGGAGATGACAACATATAGTAGAAGCAAGTGATGAAGAAGGAGATGAACAAAATCAGAATCAGAATCAGGCAGGGGAAGGAGAGAACAATGAGGCACCACCAGAATTGAATCAAGAAGAAGAAAGGTTCATCAGAGCTTTGACTAATGTGAATAAGAGACCTCATTTCAATCCACCTGATTATCATGGTAACCTGGATTCTAATGAATTCATAGATTCAATCACAGATATGGACAAGTACTTTGAACTTGAAGGAACTAGTGAGGAGAAGAAGGTAAAATATGCTTGTACCAAGTTAAAAGGATGTGCATCCTTATGGTGAGAACATTTACAAACAGATCAACAAAGAAGGGGTAAGGATAAGATCAAATCTTGGGATAGAATGGTGAATAAATTAGAGGCTAATTTTTTATTGAGGATTATCAAGTAGCATAGAGACTTAAGTGTTAAGAGTTACACTAAGGATTTTTACAAACTAAGTTTTTGTATTGAGGATTATCAAGCAAGTCAGTTTTGGAAGTTGCATAACTTGAAGCATAGAGACTTAAGTGTTAAGAGTTACACTAAGGAGTTTTACAAATTGAATATTAGATAAGGCCATACAAATGATGAAGCTGAACAAGTTTCTCGCTACCTTAATGGTTTAAGGTCAATACAAGATGAAATCAGTTTAATACAGATCAAGAGTGTGGAGGAAGCTTACAAGTGGGCTTTGAAGGCTGAAGAAAAGTTGAATCGAAGGCATGAACAAAGGCAAAGAGGTAAAGGAGGAAGATTACAGAGAGGCCTATCTAGTACTAATGTTGGAGGAGGTAGATCTTCTATAGATCAAGGTAGAAATGAGTCAAAAGCTAAGGATAATGATCGCTACAAGAGGAATGATAGGAGTTCCTATCACAATGAAGGAAAAAGTAGTGGTTATAGAAGGAAGTTCAGTGGCACTTGTTTCAAGTGTGGTGAAGTAGGGCACCGAACCTTTGAATGCAAACAAGGTAACTTTGAGAAGAAGGCATAGGGAAGTAAGTGAATAACATTTGCAGACGAGGAATCCACTAGATCAGTAAATAACAATCAAGCAGAGGATGGAACAACCTTGATAACTCCAAGAACCCTCTATCACAGAGAACACGATAGATTTGAAGAGTGTATATCATCATATTAGAATCAAAGAAGGTGATGAGTGGAAGACTGCATTCAAGACAAATGAAGGATTGTATGAATGGTTGGTAATGCCTTTTGGATTGTCTAATGTTCTGAGTACTTTCATGAGGTTAATGAATGAGGTTCTGAAGAAGTTTTAAGGAAACTTTGTCATTGTGTATCTAGATGATATCTTGATTTTTAGTAAGACCAAGGAGGAGCATTTGATGCATGTTAGACAAGTAAATTGAAGAGGTTAAGGGAAGAGAAGTTTCTAATCAATCTTAATAAGTGTACTTGCATGAAGGAGGAATCCGTGTATTTTGGATTTGTAATATCTACTGAAGGATTGAAGATGGATCCTAAGAAAGTGAAAGCCATTGTTGATTGGCCTACACCTAAGAATGTTGGAGAGGTAAGATCATTTCATGGGTTGGCTAGTTTCTACCAAAAGTTCATTAGAAATTTTAGCTCAGTTTGTAGACTGATGACTGAAACCTTAAGAGGAGATAGAAATGAATTCAAGTGGATGGAGCACAAAGGATTTTTGAATTTCTAAAGCAAAAGGTGATAGAGAAACTGGTGTTAGCTTTACCTGATTTGAATAAGGTATTTCAAGTAGATTGTGATGCTAGTAGAAATGCAATTAGAGCCGTCTTAAGTCAAGAAGGAAGACTTGTTGCTTAATTCAGTGAGAAGTTGAATGATGCTAAAAGGAGGTATTCAGTGTATTATCAGGAATTTTATGCCATAATACAAGCTTTGAAGAAATGGAGACATTATTTTTTTCCTAAGGAATTTTTTCTTTATACTGATAACCAAGTATTGAAGTACTTGAAAAACCAAGGTAAGTTAAATCAGAGGCATATGAGATGAGTTGAGTTCATACAAAGCTATACATTTGTGTTGAAACATAAGAGTGGTGTGTCAAATAGAGTTGTTGATGCCTTGAGTAGGAGAAGGAATTTGCTGACTGAAATGAAGATTGCAGTGTTGGGATATGATGAATTAAAGGTATTGTATGAGAATGATCCAGACTTCACCAAACCTTGGAAAGCTTATAGAGAACCTATTGTTACAAACATAAGTAAGTGGCTAGATTATCTTATTTAGGATGGAATGTTGTTCAAAGGTAATCACTTGTGCATACCTAGAAGTTCTATGAGGGATAATCTCATTAAGGAGAAACATAGTGGAGGTTCGGAAGGACATTTTGGCATTGATAAGACAATAGCTTTGGTGAGTGAGAACTAATTTTGGTCACAAGTTCAAAAGGATGTGAGGAATTTTGTTCAGAATTGTAAAGTGTGTCAAGTTGCAAAAGGTAGTAGTCAGAATGTGGGATTGTATACACCATTAACAATACCTGTCAGACCTTCAGAAGAAGTCAACATGGATTTTGTGATTGGTTTTCCAAAGACCCATAGAGACTATGATTTAGTTTTTGTGGTGGTAGACATATTTTCTAAGATGACACGTTTAATTACTTGTAAGAAGACTACAAATGTCGTGCATGTAGTTGATTTATTTTTCAAGGAGATCCTGAGGTTACATGGGTTACATGGATTACCTAAGGCTATTGTTTCAAACAGGGATAGTAGATTTGTTGGCTATTTATGGAGAACAGTTTAGAGGAAGATGAATGCTGAATTGAAGTACAATTATACTTTTGATCCACAGAATGATGGAAAAATAGAGGTTGTGAACAGGAGTTTAAGAAATTTGTTGAGATGTTGTGTGGGAGACAAGCCAAGAAATTGGGATTTAGTTTTGCGTCAAGAAGAGTTTTCATATAACAGTTCAGCATATAGGAGCACATGGAAGACACCATTTGAAATAGTTACTGGTTTTAATCCTAAAGGAGTGGCAGAGTTAAGGGATATCAGTCATGATTCTAAGAGGAGTGTTGAAGGAGAAGATTTTGTAGAGGTTATGAAAACATTACCTGAAGGAGTTAGACAAAATTTGGAGAAAATGAACCGAGACTATAAGAGGAGAGATGATATGAAATGAAGGAATAAGGAATTTTAGGTAGGTGATGAAGTAATGATATAATTATAGAAGGCTATATTTCCTATTGGAACTTATAACAAGCCAAGGATGAAGAAATTTGGACCTTGTAAGATCTTGAGGAGATTTGATTCAGGGGATGCTTATGATGTGGAGTTACCAAAAGAGATGGATATATCACCTGTATTCAATGTTGCAAATTTGTATGAGTATCATGAGTTAGATTGCAACAAAATAGATGGATCATATGTGGACCAACAATATCTTAAGACATTGTTGGTTCAGACAGAGAAGATTTTATAACAGAGTTTGTAGAAGTACACGAGGTAGGCAGTACTTGGAGTATCTTGTCAAATGGAAGGACAAGCCCATGGAAGATTCTTCATGGATTTGTCAGGCTGAGGTTGACCATTTTAGTTTTCCTTTGGCCCCATAAAAGTGAGAGGCTCACTTTTCAATTAACCTCGAGTGTCTGATGTAGGAGCATCTTGGGTTCTTGGAAATCTTGCATCAACCAAAAACATTTATTCTCTTGTTTTCCTATTTGATTAGTCTAGCATTTCTTTCTACGATCATTCTATTCTTATTTTTAGTGGTTGCAATATTTCCTACATGTTTGTGGCTTTGTTCTTGTCGCCCTCCTAGGATCGCACATCATTTGGTTACTTCGCGTTTGAGATCTTTCAGATTCTTGACGAGATTGTCTTGTTCATCATTTTTTCGGTCAATCTTCATATTTTCTAATCTCGCGATGGTTTTCCTGATCGGAAAAGCTTAACAACTCATTTATCAATGATGTCACATGTGTGGCTGACCTATTTGAGGGATCACATTTCATGTCCCACTCATTGGATAAAGATCCTTATGATTTTGGGTCCTGACCTATTTGTGTTATACATTTTCTTCTCATTGGGAAATGCAATCTTTCTTGGATGACCTGATGTTTGCGAAGGTCTTATATACTCATGTAATTGTTACCATTAGAGATATCAGAGACAAAACATAATAGTGGCTTAGCATTTGTAGGATTATGATCAATAGGTCGAATAGAAGAAAGTTTGTACAAAATGTTCATGTAGTTTTTGCTGATCGCAGATGGTATAAAAGATAACCTATAGAAGGTTCTAATCAAGCCTATAAGCCTAGAATGTATAACTATTTACAGTTTTTCTTGTAACTAATCATATGATAATAAGAAGGTTCATCTTGCATTCATTTCCTCATGTTTCCTTTTGTTTCTTTTGTGTGACTCTTGTTGCAAGGATTGGCTGGACTCAGTGAGTTCCCACGTCCTTGGCTGCAACAAATCCCACATAACCCATTTGAAGTCCTGACAAGGCATATCAAAACATCTATTCCTATAGTTTGTTCCCTAGGAATCTCCTCCTCCTTACTAACCTGATTTTAACTGAGTTCAGGAATCTTCGCCCCAACCACATTTATTTTTTCCAAATGATTATTTTCAAGAGCATTCAATATGGTCTACCCTCCACCAAACATATCACAGGGGTTTGTAGCCACTACTAGCTAAGTAGTGGCGGAAGCATAATCCTTCTCTCCCCCCATATTCATAATTTTCTTTGAAAAAAACTCTCCCTTGCTACTTTTTCCTTTCCTATTCTTGATACATTTAGAGTCTTCATGACCATAGGTCATACATGTTTTGCATCTCGCAAGTTTCTCTTTCACCTCCATTAACTACATCTAGATACCAATGTGTGTGCGAGTCTCGAACTCCTTTGAAAGAGGTGGAACAAATTTCCAAAAAATGCAAATCCCTGCATACATGTTGTAGTCCTTCCTTTTGACTCCCTCATCCGCCTTAATGAAGCGTCCAAGTCTATTCCCTAGAATCTCCAAAGTTTCTAGATCCCATTATTCAAATGATAGGTTGTATAGCCTGATCCAAACCACAACTTCTTCTATCTCCTTCTTGAGGGGATTGAAGTTGGGTATCCAATCTATATGTAAAACCCTAAGCCCCCCATCAAGTATGGCCCATGATTGAAAATCCACTATTTACACAACCCTAACTCACAAATAACCAAGAAAAATTCATTTGGTAATATTTTCAGGTCAACTTTTTAAGCCCAATTTTCCTCAAACCATTATTTTACCCTAGTCAAGGTCGACCATGTTCACCAACCCACTTCATGATGAAGCATTTCTCTTTCAACCATTTTACTGACAAGGCTCATGCATGGTGTTCTAAGTAAATCAAAAATAGTTGCATTTCATTAATTTGAATGCATACATGTGAGGGGCTCGCTCTCGTTGTGTTGTCAAATATCTTCCACACCTTTTTTCAACCTTCTTCCACATCCCATTGGGTATCTAGAACCTACGAAACCCATCACGGCCCAGAGATCATCATTTTTCGTCCACAACACATCTTGTGTTTGTTTGGGGTTTGTATGTCCTTGCAATGGGTTTCCACAGTTGTAATCTCCCTTTCCTCTTGACTTCTTACCTGCCTGATTCCCCCCATGTCCAATTCCTAGTAAGCCATAGAGATCGAAAACCATGTTGTCATCTGAAACCCTCAGCTTCACCATCACCACTCCTTTCAGATCATGTACCATTGCTTCTTCCATTACAAACAATAATTAAAATTAGTAAGATTGATTTAATTTATAATTTTTTGTCTTATTAAAATTTTAATTATTCTAGAATAATTATAATATAAATTAAATATGTGCATTTTGTTACTATCTTCATT